>PISX010030041.1:0-19203 GCA_004024625.1 Mellivora capensis | reverse complement strand
GTATGTTACAGACTTCTTTTCCCGGGCTGCTTTCAGGGTTTTCTCTTTGTTGCTAAGACTTGTAAATTTTACTATTAGGTGACGAGGTGTGGACCTATTCTTGTTGATTCTGAGGGGGGTTCTCTGCACCTCCTGGATTTTGATGCTTGTTCCCTTTGCCATATTAGGGAAATTCTCTACAATAATTCTCTCCAATATACCTTCTGCTGCCCTCTCTCTTTCTTCTTCTTCTGGAATCCCAATTATTCTAATGTTGTTTTGTCTTATGGTGTCACTTATCTCTCGAATTCTCCCCTCGTGGTCCAGCAGCTGTTTGTCCCTCTTTTGCTCAGCTTCTTTATTCTCTGTCATTTGGTCTTCTATATCACTAATTCTTTCTTCTGCCTCATTTATCCTAGCAGTAAGAGCCTCCATTTTTGATTGCACCTCACTAATAGCTTTTTTTATTTCAACTTGGTTAGATTTTAGTTCTTTTATTTCTCCAGAAAGGGCTTTTATCTCTCCAGAGAGGTTTTCTCTAATATCTTCCATGCCTTTTTCAAGCCCGGCTAGAACCTTGAGAATTGTCATTCTGAACTCTATATCTGACATATTCCCAATGTCTGTATTGATTAGGTCCCTAGCCTTTGGTACTGTCTCTTGTTCTTTTTTTTTTTTTTGTGGTGAGTTTTTCTGCCTTGTCATTTTTTCCAGATAAGATTATTTTAAGGAGCAAATAAAATACTAAAAGGGTGGCAAAGACCCTGGGAAAATGCCCTTTAAAGAATAAATTGAATTAACTGCAAGACTAAAGAATCATGGGGAGAAAGCCTCTGGAGTTGCGCTGTTCTCCTTGTTAAGTGAACTTGGTCTTGGCTGGATTTCTTTTGATCTTCTGGGGGAGGGGCCTGTTGTAGTGATTCTCAAGTGTCTTTGCCCGAGGCAGAGCTGCACCGCCCTTACCAGGGTCCTGGCTAAGTAATCCGCTCGGTTTCGCTTTCGGGAGCTTTTGTTCCCTGAGCGCTTTCCGTAGAGTTCCGGAGGACGGGAATGAAGATGGCGGCCTCCCAGTCTCCGGCCGGAAGAGCTGAGATTTCAGGGCTCCACTCCTCAGACAAAAGCCCCTGCTACTCCCATCTCCCTCGCCTCTGGCCGCGCTCCGAGCTCACCCAGCCTGAGACCGGTTCAAGGTAACCCCGAGCTCAGAGCTCACTCCTCGGCTCTGTCTCTGTAGCCAGCTTCCCGCTCCGATACCTGCTAGCTCTGCGACACTCAGACACCCCTGATCCTTCTGTGACCCTGCGGGACCTGGGGCCACGCTGACCCCGTGTGGGTTTCACCCCGGTTTAGCCTCTGGAGCGATGTCCTTCCATGGAGCAGACTTTTAAAAGTCCCGATTTAGTGCTCCGTTGCTCCGCCGCTTGCCGAGAGCCAGCCCCTCCCCCACGGTCTATCCTCCCGTCGCTTTCGATTCACTTCTCTGCCAGTCCTACCTTCCAGAAAGTGGCCGATTTTCTGTTTCCAGAATTGCTGTTCTTCCTCTCTTTGATCTCCCGCTGGATTTGTAGGTGTTCGCAATGATTTGATAAGCTATCTAGTTGACCTCCTGCTACCTGATGTCGTCTCAGCTGCTACTTCTGTGTGTGCATTAGTTTTATGCCTCCGTTGTTTTATCTTGACAAAGTTGAAGGAATAAATTGTGTATATGTGAATATATAATACTGTGCATTTTCTGGTAAGCCTGAAAATAATGAATGACTGGATTAGTTTATACTGATTTTAACCCTATCAGTGGAGATAAGACAATGATAAGATATTGCCCATTGCCATGGGTTGCTTTGAGGATTAAATGAACTAATATTTGTAAAGCTATTAGGGTAAGATGATTTGAGAATTAGGTGATCAAATATGTATCAGTCTCCTAGAACACATGTAAAGCTTATACTGCCAATTATAATGTAATGGTATATCATTGTTCATTATTTTTCTACTAATATATTACTATTTGATTTTAAGAAACAGAGAAGGTTTGATTCCCAGAAGAAATTAAGCATTTCAAAAATATCTGTGAAGCATTCCCAATGTTCTGAGATGTTGCCAGAAAGCAAGAAAGGAAAACAAAAGAAAACAAAAAAAGAAAGAAAAAAAAACAAAAACAAAAATGCAGAACTCAGTATTTAAATTAGTGACCTTCAACATGTTAAAACACCTGTCCTACTATGTCCTACTATGTCCAAGTGCACAGTACAATGCCATTCATTTGTTCTTATTTTTTTAATAGTTTCTGCAACTTATAGGCTAGTTCAAAGTATTATTTTTAATTTTAGTGTAATTTCCTTTTAAAAAACATTGATGGGAGTGTTGTGGAATGAATTGATTCCTTCTCATCATCCATCCATTGTGTTATGCATATAAGGTTGCATAAAAAAATTATCAGTTTCCTTAATAGGGCCTATTAAATCCGAGACTGTTTTCATTTTTTAAAATAAGTTAGTTTATAATAAATAAACTACAATGTATTTGGTTTTGTTGTTCCTGCTGTCATTGATTTTATTTTTTTAAGTATTTGTTTAAATTCTAGTTAGTTAACATACAGTGTAATATTAGTTTAAAGTGTAGAATATAGTGATCCAACACTTCCATTGGACACCCAGTGCTCATCACAGCAAGTGCCCTTCTTAATTTCCATCACCGATTTAACCTACTCCCCCTGCCAATCTCCTGTCTGGTAACCATCTATTTGCTCTCTATAGTTCAGAGTCTGTTTCTTGGTTTGCCTCCTTGTCTCTCTCTTTCTCTCTCTCTCTCTTTTTTCTTCTTGTTCATTTGTTTTATTTTATAAATTCCACATATGAGTGAAATCATATGGTATTTGTCTTTCTCTGACATATTTCACTTAGCATAATACTCTCTAGCTCCATCCACATTGTTGCAAATGGTAGGATTTCATTCTTTTTTATGACTGAGTAAATCCCATTACATATATATCACAACTTCTTTATCCATTCATCAGTTGATGAACACTTGGGCTGTTTCCATAGTTTGTTATTGTTGATAGTGCTACTATAAATATCAGAGCACATGTATATCTTTGAGTTGGTGTTCTTGTATTCTTTGGGTAAATACCTGGTAGTGCAAATGCTGGGTCATAGGGTAGTTCTATTTTTAACTTTTTGAGGAACCTCCATACTGTTTTCCAGAGTGGCTGCACCATTTGGCATTTTCAGCAACAGTGCAAGAGGGTTCTCCTTTCTCTACATCTTCGTCAGCACCTATCGTTTCTTGCATTGTTGATTTTAGCCATTCTGAAAGTGTGAGGGGGTATCTCATTGTAGTTTTGATTTGTATTTCCCTGAGGACCACTGATGTTGAGCATCTTTTCATGCGTCTGTTGGCCATTTGTATGTCTTCTTTGGAAACCTGTCTATTCATGTCTTCTGCCCATTTTTTGACTACACTGTATGCACAAACTATAAAGTTGTTAAAATTTAATGATTTTATTAATTATTAAGAGTTTATTGTTAAGATTTTATCTAACTTAGAGTTCCTATTGACATTTTGGGTCTATATTTCTTTACTGGGGAGGAAGAGAGGCCTATACTGTACATTTTAAGGTGTTTAGAAACATCCCGGATTTCTATTCACTAGATGTCAGTAGCATTCTCCTGATCTAGGACAACTAAATGTATCCAAACATTGCCAAATATCTCTTTGGAGCCAAAATTACCCCCTGGGTGAGAACCCAGGGGGTAATTTTGAACTTAGTCGAGACTATTTCTTTGTCCATAAAGCAAGTGAAACACATAAGAGTGAGGTCACTGCCTGAATATATCAGAATGACAATTTGGAAAGAACATCTCAGATGAGATTTTATCTTCTTCTGCATTATTTCCCTAATGTTGATTTATTTCAAAGATCCACCACATGAACACAGAAAATTAACACATAATTTAACAAAGTAAGCACATGAATTTAAAGCTGAATGAATATATATTAAGAAGTGAGCTATAGTTGAGAAAAATTATAATAAAGTAGGGTATTTTGGTCATCACATCTTATGAGATTTATTTTTCTGCTTCTATGTTGAGAGAGGTTGTTACCAGAGAAGCTACATTACATTTCAGTTACAAGAAAGCAAAACAGTATACAAAGTTAAAATCTTAAAAATATCGTTCTTCTGTAATAACATCTGCATATTTAATGCAGATTTTTTTTTCAGGTCAGAAATGAAGTCTACATGACAATTCTACATCTTTATTACCTTTACATTGAGCATTGGAGTGAATTTCACGGCAGGAGTTAAAAAATACCATTTTTTCTGTGACATGAAACCAAAAACAATTGTTGGTCATATTTAAAAGATATATTTTTTAGTTTAATTTTATTTCAGTGTTCCCAAATTCATTGTTTATGCATCACACCGAGTGCTCCAGGCAGTACGTGCCCTCCTTAATACCCACGACAAGGCTCACCCATTCCCCCAACCCTCTCCCTTCTAAAACCTTCAGTTTGTTTCTCAGAGTCCACTTAAAAAAATACATCTTTAAGTAATTTTTTTCTGAGAAATAAATAAGAAATACTTTCCTGAAATACATGAGATGTTTGTCAAGTTGATAGAGACTGGGGGTGAATATTAACTGAGAATCCATACTTTCTCTTAGTCAGCTGCTAAGCATGGTGAGGACATGCCATAATTTATAAATGATACATTGTTATTTGTTCTAATTAAGTATGTATATACCCCATTGCATTGTTATATAAACATAGTCATCATTGTTTATAAAAACCAGGATTTTATTATAACTTATCATTTTTCTCCTATAAGAAGGTAAAAGACTTTATAAAAATAAAATCATTTTTGTTTTATGTGTTCTTGAACAATCTAAAGGAAAATTTCTTTTTTTTCTTGGCACCACCTCCTGGTGTCATCCCTCCTCACAGATGGAAGCAACATCAAGTATACTGTTCTCATCAACGTTTATCCCATTTTGAGATAATGTATGATAATCTGGCTGGATCAGCCATCATTATTTGAGAAGCAGAACATGTGGCTTTTAATGTGTATTCTTTGGGAGGCAACAATCCCTCCTTGTTGACTTGTTGAAGATCAAGAACCTTTGGTCCAAACCCCATCGGAGGACAGGGTCTAATACCCATATGTCATGGCCAAACCCTGTTTTAGCCCTTTCCTGCAAACTCAAAATTCACTAGCTGGGGGAATACCAGCTTCTAAGGCTTGATTTTGAGGCTGAAAAACAAGCCTTACAATTGAGACCATGCAAGAAGATGAAGCCCTGGTATTGCCACAAAAGGGCACTACCACACATCAGGGTGAGCCAGAGCTGAAGTCCAAATCTTTCAGATGTAGCTGTAGAAATAATGTCAGAATATGTGACCTGAGTTGCTCTGTCAGCATTTGTTCTGGTTGTATATGGCTCTAGTGGCTAAAAACAACAACCATTCATTTTGCTCAGGAATCTACCATGTGGGAAGAGGTAGATAAGGATAGTCTCCTTGCACCCCAATGTCTGATGTCTCATTTGGGATCTCCTGTATAGCTGGAATTGGAATAACTGGAGGTTGGTAAGGCATCTCTTTCATTCAGTCTTAGGGCATCTTCTGGTCTTTCCAAGTGTTCTCTTCAATAAATGGTCTTAGGATAACCCAAGAGCAAGTGTTCCAAAAGCCTAAGGCAGATGCTACTAGCTTCTAATGTTCTAGCCTTGGAAGTCCCAGAACATCACTCCTTCTGTCTTCTGATAAGAAGTAAGCCAGGGGGGCACCTGGGTGGCTCAGTGGGTTAAGTCTCTGCCTTCAGCTCAGGTCATGATCTCAGGATCCTGGGATTGAGCTCCGCATCGGGCTTTCTGCTCAGCCGGAGCCTGCTTCCCCCTCTCTTTCTGCCAGCCTCTCTGCCTACTTATGATCTCTTTCTGTCAAATAAAGAAATAAAATTTAAAGAAAAGAAGTAAGACAGAAAGGTGCCCCCAGTTTCAAGGGGAGGGGTGTCCATGAATTTACAGCCATCTTTGGTCCACCACAGCATTGTATCATAATTGATTTTCTTAACTTCTCAACCCTATATACTGTTCATAGCCAGCAAAGAATTAGTTTTGAGCAAATTGGCCCTTCACTCTAATTCTTTCTTTCCTATTCCAAGATGGTGTCTTCCATGATTTCTACCACACTGTCAGAGATCCTTTCTATTTCCACTAAAAAGTGCTGTCGACATGATCCCTGACATTGCTGCAAGTATTTAGGATTTAGGATTGCATTTAGGATTGTGAACATAGCAAAAAAAAAAAAAAAAAAAAAAAAAAAAAAAAAAAAAAAAAAAAAAAAAAAAAAAAAAAAAAAAAAAAGGTGTAGTGACACTTGATGCCTTTTACTAAACCAGGAACCAACCCATCTAAGACTCCTCCAAGAGAAGATGTCCAAGGATGGTGATGTACACTTTAGACAACCATCTGGGCTTTTTCTCAACTCAAAAGAGTGCTGATGTTGATCTACAACACAAATCCTGAACCAGGATGCATATACCTCCTTGGCTGCTTAACAGAATAATTCTGAAGTATCAGATTTTCCAGACCAAGTATTCCAGGCTAATTCACTTGTTCCCCCCCGCCCCCCATAAAAAAACTGTGTGGTCTTCCTGAATATTTGGTATAGCATGACTGGTGAACTTTAGTTGTTTTCATCAGCTCACTTACTTCATCTGATAAAAAGATCACCACTGAGGTTGTAGTTAGAACTTTTTCACTTCTTAGAAACCTGAGAAGCACTGCTCCTTAACATCCAAACCAAAGTATGGTGGTGAAATTGTAGGTCATGGAAGAGGTATGGAAACATGAGGGTGGTTGAGCGACAAGCCCCAGGGTACAGACCATGTTCACATGTGGCTGACAGGGGTGGACACTTGTCCACATACAAAGATTAGTCTTATAGGAACAAATCATCCGGTAACTAAGGTGTCATGTGAGTCAACCAGCCCATAGCTGTTATCACCATCATGAAAATAAATAGTATATAAACAAGGCTAAAATCTGTGGTTAGAGTGTAAAACTGGGTAAATTTGCTTAGGAACATTTTCCAGTGAACATCTGGCCGGGTATAGTAGACAGAATAATGGCCACCCAAAGATGCCACCTCAACACTTATATGTCGGGAAACATCAGCGTCCTCATGACTTGTTGAAGATCAAGAACCTCTGGTCCAAACCTCATAAGTGAAAATACAGTAAATTAGACAGGACCCTGATCTACTAGCTCAGGCTTCATGGTTAAGGAAACACCATCTTTTTTCCTGGCTTAATCAGGGGAATGGAGTCCAGTTGCTGATGTTGAAGCTTTTGACATGTGGCTTCCCTGCTTCCTCACCTCAGCACTTTACTTTATTGCCTTCACATTGATCTGTAGCTGATTTCCATATAACATTGCAAGAGGACAGCCTGTAAGGAATCACTTCTGAATAAGTTAATCCTTACCTGACATTTCTAATAGCCCATCTGTCTTAGCTTTTTATATTAACAAGTATTGCTTCACATTTCACTGGTGAATATATTTTCACAGAATTTATGTCAGCCACTATGATCAGTTTGAATGCTGGCATCCATTTATAGAGGAATAGGCAATGGTTGATTATTCTGCTTGTGGTGCATATTTTTCATTGACTATTCTGGAATGCAACTCAATTATTCATTTATATATGGCATCTTCAGTTATTCACACATGCACAATCTTAACTGATCCCTTCATATTTTATAATTTTTACAACTGTTATTTATTTCTACCTAAAATTGTAAAGATGGTGAGTACAGTAATATAAAATACATTCAGTTTTTGAGCTAATCATTAATGCACAATTTGATACACCAAGCATTCTATTAGGCACTACTAGAGAAAGACATAGAATGATTTTTACTGTGGGACTCTGACAAAAGTCTTGCACAAAGAGGCAAAGTCTGACCTAGATCTATAAAACAAGGTTAAAGAATGTCTGTGATCTTGAATGGGAAGGAGGCTAAATGGTAGTGTTTCCCAGACATAGGTCTAGATATTGAAGAATGATGAGTGTATTCTAAGAATGGCATGCTAGTAATTCTTCTTAAATTTTTCAATTTCCAATCCTTACCTGAATAAAAATCATTCTTCATATGCTTGAACTTTGTACTTGAAAGTGAAATTACAAAAGCTTTTAAACTAATGATGGAAATTCTAATGTGTGTTCTAGGGTGCCTGGGTGGCTCAGTTCATTAAGTAAGCATCTGTCTTCAGTTCGGGTCATGATCCTGGATCCTGGACGAGTCCCACACCGGTGCTCCCTACTCAGTGGGAAGTCAGTTTCTCCCTTTCTACCCCTTCCCCCTGTTCCTGCAGCTCATTCTCCCTCCCTCTCCCTCTCTCTCTCAAATAAGTAAATAAAATGTTAAGAAAAATACCTAATATCTGTCCTAGGCTATCTATTGTTTTACAATTTATATTTAGAGTTATATGGATATTCTCTCTCACCCTCTTCTCTCACTCTGTCTCCTTGCATTTTCTCCTTGCATTTTGATTCAGAGTGCAAAACATGATAGTCTAATTATAAAGCTAGTGAATTATAACAATCATCTCTCTAAGGGCTCTTTAAAGTTGCCATAATATATAATCTTATTTAATTAAGCTGATTATGTTTTCAATTGAATTTATAGATTTCTTTTTATTTTCTCAAGCTTATTGGTCAACAAATTAAGTCAACACAAGAATATGAATGCTTTATATTTTAATAAATGACTATACTAATATGGTGAATTCCAAATTGTCTTATTACTTTATACTCTCTAAAATCATACTAACATTCCCTTTAATTTTCAACAAAACACTCAGTTCTAGGTCAGTTTCTGATTATGTATTTGAAGTTGGTTTCACAAACATGATCAGTCTGATGATATAACAAGTTTTCTTAAACTCTGGGTTTTGTGAATTTAAGTTTATCATTTTTATAATAAATCTAACCTTCCTAGTATCTGAAATACTTCCCCATTTTTGAAGGAACTAACCCATCTCAAGAAAGCCAGAGATTCCATTTCAGAAAACTTAAGTTGTATACCAGCCAAGATATTTTTGGCCAGCAAATACAGGATTTTCTTCTTGCCATTGACACTGATCCCTTGTTCGAGTTATTGTAGCAATGACTTCATAAGTTATGAAACAGTTGGTTTGAGTATGTGCCATTGATTTGGCTACATTTAACCATATTGCTTTTTTCTCCTCCTGCTTCTAATTTGCAACTCTAATTCATTATGTAGCTAATTCCATTCCTCACTGACTGTTTTGTTGGATTCCGAAATTCTTTTCTCTCATTACATGGCAATATATTCTATTTTGTATCTAAAGACACTCTAATGTTGATTTATTGGAATCTTCACAACTGCATATAACTTGTGATAATTATTTGGTTTTTGTACAATATTTGGATTGACATGACTTCATGCTTTAATTTATCTGTATATATTGTGACTTACTCTGTTTTCATGTTAAAATTAACAAAACACCTTCACAAAACCAATGACTACCTTCTCCCAAACATACAGTAATAAATATGTTATTTGTATGATTAAGGGAGCTAAATATAAATTATGCAAAAAGCTAATAAAGCTATGTGAAATATATGTAAAACCTTCACAGTGTCTTATGTGTCTACTCTTTGATAGAATGGAAACTAAAAAAGAATTATAAGACATAATCCACATTATTAGAGAAAAGAAAAGCATACTGTTTTATACAAATAAATCAAAAGGAGAGTATAAAGTTCAATTAATTCTGTGTGTGTATGTGTGTAAAATCTCATGAAAGTTTAACGCAAATTAATTGTTAAAGTTTGGAGAGTATGTTTTTGATCACTGCTTCAATCTCGTTACTAGATATCAGTCTACTCAGGTTGTCCATTTCTTCCTGGTTCAAATTTGGGAGTTTATAGTTTTCCAGGAATGCATCCATTTCATCTAGGTTGCTTAACTTATTGGCATATAACTGTTGATAATAACTTCTGATGATTGTTTCTACTTCCTTGGTATTAGTTGTGATCTCTTCCTTTTCATTCATAATTTTATTAATTTGAGCTTTCTCTCTTTTCTTTTGGATTAGTGTGGCCAATGGTTTATCGATATTATTGATTCTTTCAAAAAACCAGCTTCTAGTTTCATTGATACATTCTACTGTATCTCTAGTTTCTACCTCATTCATCTCTGCTCTAATCTTGATTATTTCCCTTCTTGTGTGTGGATTTGGTTTAATTTGTTGTTGATTCTCCAGTTCTTTAACGTGTAGAGACAGCTGGTGTATTCTGGATTTTTCAATTTTTTTGAGGGAGGCTTGGATGGCAATGTATTTCCCCCTTAGGACTGCCTTTGCTGTACCCCATAGGTTTTGGGCTGAAGTGTCTTCATTCTCATTGGTTTCCATGAATTGTTTAAGTTCTTCTTTGATCTCCTGGTCGATCCAAGCATTCTTAAGCAAGGTGGTCTTTAGCTTCCAGGTGTTTGAATACCTTCCAAACTTTTCCTTGTGGTTGAGCTCCAGTTTCAAAGCATTGTGATCTGAGAATATGCAGGGAATAATCTCAGACTTTTGGTATCAAATCCTAGAGGAGAATATAGGCAGTAACCTCTTTGATATCAGCCACAGCAACTTCTTTCAAGATATGTCTCCAAAGGCAAAGGAAACAAAAGCAAAAATGAACTTTTGGACTTCATCAAGATCAAAAGCTTCTGCACAGCAAAGGAAACAGTCAACAAAACAAAGAGGCAACCCATGGAATGGGAGAAGATATTTGCAAATGACAGTACAGACAAAAGGTTGATATCCAGGATCTATAAAGAACTTCTCAAACTCAACACACACAAAACAGATAATCATCTCCAAAAATGGGCAGAAGATCTGAACAGACACTTCTCCAATGAAGACATACAAATGGCTATCAGACACATGAAAAAATGTTCCTCATCACTAGCCATCAGGGAGATTCAAATTAAAACCACATTGAGATACCACCTTACACCAGTTACAATGGCCAAAATTAGCAAGACAAGAAACAACATGTGTTGGAGAGGATATGGAGAAAGGGGAACCCTCTTACACTGTTGGTGGGAATGCAAGTTGGTGCAGCCACTTTGGAGAACAGTGTGGAGATTCCTTAAGAAATTAAAAATAGAGCTTCCCTATAACCCTGAAATTGCACTACTCGGTATTTACCCCAAAGATACAGATGTAGTGAAAAGAAGGGCCATCTGTACCCCAATGTGTATAGCAGCAATGGCCACGGTTGCCAAACTGTGGAAAGAACCAAAATGTCCTTCAACGGATGAATGGATAAGGAAGATATGGTCCATATACATTATGGAGTATTATGCCTCCATCAGAAAGGATGAATACCTAACTTTTGTAGCAACATGGACGGGACTGGAAGAGATTATGCCGAGTGAAATAAGTCAAGCAGAGAGAGTCAATTATCATATGGTTTCACTTATTTGCAGAGCATAACAAATAACACAGAAGACATGGGGAGATGGAGAGGAGAAGGGAGTTGAGGGAAATTGGGGGGGAGATGAACCATGAGAGACTATGGAGTCTGAAAAACAACCTGAGGGTTTTGAAGGGGCAGGGGGTGGAAGGTTGGGGGAGCCAGGTGGTGGGTATTATGGAAGGCATGCATTGCATGGAGCACTGGGTGTGGTGCAAAAACAATGAATTCTGTCATGCTGAAAAGAAATTAAAAAAAAGAGAGAGAGAGAGAGAGACCATGGTAATGTGCACTGAAAAATAAAGTTTTACAGATATAGAAAAAAAAAGTTTGGAGAGTATGATAGAACATGTGTGAATGTCCCCATTTTACAGAAAAAAATATATAATCTCAGCTGTTTCATCATTAGAACATTTGAAGATTTGTCTGAGTAGCATATATTTCTTTAGTTCCTGCATTGCATTTATTCTCTGTTTTGTGTCTGTACCCCAAGATGTATGAGTGATTTATTTATAAAAGGAAGAGTGAAGTTTTATCAAAGTGAAGGCAAAGGCTTCTAGAAGACCTTCAGGGGAATGATTATCTCCAGTCTCCAGAGACCAGAAAAGATGCTAATGATTCAGCCTGTGGACATCTAAGATTCACATCCACACATGAGCTACAGTTCATGTCCTCAAAAGAAAAGCAACCAACCATTAAAAAATATCTACCCTCAGGAATTAGTCTTTAAAGAATGATGAGAACCTGGTCTTCCCACTAGATATTCTGTTTATTCTGGACTTTGTTTTGTTGTGAATATGTTTGAGAAGTGGTAATGTAGGTTTATTTAAAACTTTTAATATTTCTTATCTCCCTACACTAAAATAATCTGTCACCAGCTGTATGATTTCAGTATTGTTTCCAAATAGCCAGAAAACAATGTCCTTACTTGTGGCTTATTTATTTTTCAAAGATTTCAAAGGTACCCATTTTATGGGAAAAAGAGCAATATTTACATAATACCTACATTCAATATTTTTGTGTATGCTTGTGTGTTTATAGTATTTAATATTTGGTGTATGTAGTAATGTAAGACTAGTTAAACATTTATGGAAAATTCTTTTTAAAATAAAATATCTGAAAATTACAATGTATTTTAACTATATCATAAGGAAAGCCATTCCTTTCATATCTATACAACAGTATTTTGGAAATATATTAGATATAATTTTATTTTATAAGTCCAATGATAATATTTTAAGAATTAGTTTTTATTTTTCTTGAGTTTGTCACTGTATCCTGTCTCAATAAAACCAGGGCATGCACACAGATGTTTGATTCTCAGAGCTTAAGACTGTTTTACTACAACAAGCTGATACTTCCCACTACAACCCTAGTGTGCCTGGATACAACAAACTTCAAATCAATGTGTATTGTTTTTAAATTAGACTACCTGAGCTATAAGGGTGTTGTTGATAGTGGATTTTTACATTTTTATTTGTGATTATTATTTAATTTTTATTTTGGGGGGTGTTATCTGATTTTTTTGCTTCCTTTGTCTTATAAGCAATTTTTAGCCATGAACTATTCAGTATATGTCATTTCAAATTATAAGTACATGTATATACTTATGAGGTTATAGAATTATGAATTTAAATATATAAAAATATTTCATTTAATGCTTAATCAGTTATATATTTATTTGTATATAATATTTTATAATAACAAGACCCATCTGATTGGTATAGTTTCAGTATCTTGCTCTCACACCCTGCCCTTGACATTGGGTTTTTGGGGGGTTTAGAATTAATGCTGATAAAAAACAAAGATGCAAGGTGAAGTTATCCAAAGATGCAAAAGAGAAGGGCTTTCAAATCAATTTTTTGATGGACCTTAACAATATTAAATGAAGAAAAGATTGTTTTTGCCTCTTCCTCTCAGTTCAGCTCTTATGGAGGACATAGTCATTGATATTCCAAGTGCAGAATCTGAAGAGAAGGTGAGTCATAAAAATGTTCCAAAGTTTGAGATTTGGAAAAGATAAGGGTTGCATGTTATGAAAGTCAGCATCGTGAGTTAACTGGGTGTTGAAAAGTAGCCACAGTTTGGCCAGAAGACAAAGGAATAATTTCTATCACAAAGAGCCCTAGTGTGTAGATGATGTAAGCAGAGAACTTGTCTATGCCCTAGCATGAAATAGAAGTTTGGCATGAGGCATATTTGGGTCTGACTGTCAATTTTACCAATTAATATTTTCTTGATCTAAAAGAGTTTCCTTTTCTCAATATTTATGATGTGGAAACTGAGAAGCTGGGCATGAAATCATTTCTAGTTCCAAGAATTTGAGTCACTGTAAGTAGATTGCCTAGTACATATATACCCCACTGCTGAAGTTAATTTCTTCTCTTCAACCAACTACAGGGTAAACATCAACACCCCAATACTATTACGGATACTGGATCATGGAGGAAACTGTACATGTATCTTTTTCATCTGAGTGATATCACCTTGTTCTGCAACTGAAAAGCTATATAAACCTGAATGTATGGCAGGTTGGAACCATACAGGGGTGAAGGAATTCCTTCTGATAGGTTTAACTGAAAACCCTAATTTGCAGATCCCTCTCTTTTTGCTTTTTACCCTTATTTATTTCACCACTCTGGCAGGTAATTGGGGGATGATTATCTTGATCTGGTTAAATGCCCAACTTCATACTCCAATGTACTACTTCCTTAGCAACCTCTCTTTTTGTGATATTTGCTATTCTACTGTCTTTGCTCCAAAGATGTTGGTCAATTTCCTATCAAACCATAAGTCCAGCACATTTTCTGGTTGTGTTCTACAGAGTTTCTTTTTTGCAGTATATGTAACCACAGAGGGCATCCTCCTGTCTATGATGGCTTATGACCGCTATGTGGCAATAGCTAATCCCTTGTTGTATACAGTCATAATGACCCAAAGGGTTTGTATTCAGATGGTCCTTTCATCTTACCTGGGTGGGCTCATTAACTCACTCACACACACAATCGGTTTGCTCAAATTAGACTTCTGTGGTCCTAACATTGTGAACCATTATTTCTGTGACATTCCCCCTCTTCTGAAACTCTCTTGTTCTGATGCCCATAACAATGAAATGCTGCTTTTAATATTCTCTGGGGTCATTGCAATGTTCACTTTCACTATCATTATGGTCTCTTATACGTGCATCATAATTGCCATCCAGAGAATCCGCTCAGCTGAGGGGAGGCGCAAAGCCTTCTCCACTTGTGCCTCTCATCTGACTGCTGTGACATTATTCTATGGGTCTGTGACATTCAGTTACATTCAGCCAAGTTCTCAGTATTCCCTGGAACAGGAGAAGGTTTCTGCTGTGTTTTATACATTGGTGATCCCCATGCTAAACCCACTGATTTATAGCCTACGAAATAAGGATGTGAAAGATGCAGCCAAAAGGTCAATATGGTGGAAGAGAACTCCCATCTGACCCAATCTTTTCAATGGATTTGTTAACCTAACATTAAATAGATAGCCTTTTCTTAAAATTGTGTCACAGACACAAACACCCAAAACCTGTAATCAAGGTAGTCTCATGAAATTGAAGACATGTTGAGATTGACATGAAGACTGAAAATCACTATATTTTACCACTCATTATTTTGTGACTTAACAATTTCATTCTCGCAAAAGCTAGTACATTTTTTTCCCTAACAAATTCTGATGCTATACTCTGAAAGAACTCACCACAGATTTAAAAGACTCTGACACTGATTCAAATGAAAAGAACACTCCAACAATAGGAATTTATCAAATGCATTCTTATCTCAGAGGAAAAGTGAAATAGCCTTTTGGCATGATTTTCTTGGATCAGATCTTTGTTGTTGTTGTTCTAAAAATGCTATCATCCAAGTAAAGACATATATCTCCATTTTTGTATTTGAATTATATATCTTAATGGTATCTTAGAATAGCTATAGAAAAAAATATCTGTCAATAGTTATAATTTATTCCTTCAATACACTTCTGTTTAGTACCTATACTTGTACCAGTTACTCTGTGAGAGCCAAACATTCAGAGATTTAAGATATGGGGCAAAAGCTGCTAGAGGAACAAGTAATGGAGCGATATGGTAAATGAGTTTTCAAAATATTGTGTGAAGATGAATGCATTACCTGATGTTACATCTCAAACTTTTGGAAAGCATGACTGTGTACTGGATAATATAAAATAATATTATGTCATTACTATTATAAAGAAAGATATGTGTATATAAATGGGTATATATACACACACATACATATATACATATAGTAAGATAGAGATCAAAGACTGATAAAGCAAATAAGCAATTGCAGTTAGTATCTATAGGGAAGGAACACAGGAGAGATCATTTAAATATTCTTGCAAATCTTATTCTTGATTCTGTCACATAAGTTTAAAATGTTTCAAAATTTTAAAAAAGTTAGGAAAATATGCACTTTTACTTCTGGATCAAAAGAACATCTATGCAAAAATAATGAAAAAAGCAAGATAAGACATCTTTTGAATGAATTGAATGGCTTTTGAAGAAAAGAGAGTTGGAGGGGCTTATATTTCAGAGAGCCATGAACTTGGAGATGCAGGCTGACTTAGTCTCCCTGATTCAGGGCACACTTGACAATGCAGGTGAGGACTTGCATGGAGGGCTCTGGAAAGGGTTCAGCAGACTCAGGAGAGGTCTGGACAGAAATTTCCCAGGTTTCACCACACAGTGACATTTCTTCTCAGGGAATTAGCCATATTCTAGGTCTGAGCAGGCTTGAAAGATGAATTAGATATATGATAGATGAGCATAGATAAATGATAGATAATGATAGATGATGATAGATAGGTGGTACATGATAGATAGATAGATAGATAGATAGATTTAAATGAGAACTTCTAGCGGCACCTGGGTGGCTCAGTCAGTTAAGCATCTGACTCTTGCTTTTGGCTTGGATCATAATCTCAGGGTCTAGAGATGGAGTCCTGTGCTGGGCTCTGTGCTGAGCATGAAGCCTGCTTAAGGTTCTCTCTCTCTCTCTCTCTCTCCCTATGCTCCCCTCTCCCTACATAATAAATAAATAAATAAATAGATAGATAGATAAATAAATAAATAAATAAATTTATTTCTGAAAAATGGAGAGGAACGTTTGGTGTCATCCCAAGGAAAATAAATATTAAAATTGCTGTCTATCAAAAGCAGGGGCTCCTGTGTCCTGTAGCTGTTCTGGGAGAAGAGAAAACAATGGTCTTCTCAGCAGTTATGTGGACTGAGGAGTTGAACTGGATTATATTGGAGCTTAAACACACAACTCTTTCCCTCTCTCCCCCGCCCCATCCCAAGAAATTGGATGGGATGGAAGGTGGAGGGTGTAAGACACTGGTTTGGGCCACAGGGGTAGATGGAAATCCCCCACACTCTTGCTGTGCTTAGAAGACACAAAATCTTGCTAGAAGGAAGAGCTACCAAAAAATGTAATAAAGGTTTCCTCCCCAGAACATTTGCCAGATTCTGATCTTGCTGTGAACCAGGCGAAAAGGATTAGAGTTTTCTTTGAGCAGCACAGAAGGTTCAGATGTTTGCAGATTCAAATGGAATTGGAAAGACAGCAGTATTTTTTCTCAGCCTTTAGGTGCTTGGTTGATAAGGTCTCACCAGAGATAGAGGATTGCGTCAGACACAAGGCTGGCAGCCCCCTCCAGATACTGGCTGCAATTTATGTATAAGCATGTCTCCCTTTATTATGCTTCACTTTATTTAACTTCACAGCTACTGTGTTTTTTACAAATGGAAAGTTCATGGCATCCCTGCATCAAACAAGTTTATCAATGTCAATTCTCTGACAACATTTGTTCACTTTGTATCTCTGGGTCACACTGGTAATTCTTACAATATTTCAAACTTTTTCAATATTGTCATATTTGTTACAGTTATCTGTGATCAAGGATGATAATTCACTGAAGGCTCAGATAATGGTTAGCATTTTGTAGTAATAAAGTGTTTTTATTTTTCTCAAGCTTTTGTTTTAATTTTTTAATTTTTATTGTGTTATTTTTAAATTAAGTTATGCACACTGGCTTTTTTAGATGCAATGTTATTGCACACTTGCTACACTAGAGCATAATATAAACATAACTTTTATGTGCACTGGGAAACCAAAAAACTCATTTGACTCACTTTATTGCAGTGTTCTGGAACCAAACCCACAATATCTCCAAGGTATGCCTATATAAGACAGGGAGCTAAGTTCACACCACCAAAGAATTAAAACTTAATTTTCTATAGTGTTTAAAGCTAGAGAGAGAGAAAAGTGCACCTCTTAACCAATATCTTGGGAAATATACACCCAAACAGGGAGAAGGCAGAAGAAAAATGAGGTCCAACTTCAACCCAATGCAGAACCAGCACAAATAATATTTGAATTAACTTAGCTTTTCATCCGTTATGCCTTTTTAGAAAGAATGAAGCCCTCCCAGGTGGAAAGTAATGTCATCTTCAATTTCTGTGTACCTTTAATCACATGCAAAGAATGAGAAATTATTTTCAAAAAGAGTAAGAAAGAGTGGAAAAACATAGCAGTATCACATAAGAGCTATGAATCTTAATTTTAATTCATATAATACATGAAGATTGATTTAAGATGGATCTTAGAAATAAATGTGTGGAAGATGAAATAAAAAGAGCCTCTAGAAGTAAACATAAGTCTGTGTTTTCATAACATCAAAATTGGCAAACATTTCTTAATAAGGATATACAGGGCCACCTGGGTGGCTGAGTTGGCTAAGCATCTGCCTTCGGCTCAGGTCATGATCCCAGGGTCCTGGGATTGAGTCCCTCATCAAACCCCTTCCTCAGCAGGGAGTCTACTTCTCTCTCTGCCTGCTGCTCCCATGCTTATGCTCTCTCTCTCTGACAAATAAATTTTAAAAAATCTTTTTTAAAAAAGGATATACAGGGGCACCTGGGTGGCTCAGTGGGTTAAAGCCTCTGCCTTCGGCTCAGGTCATGATCCCAGGGTCCTGGGATGGAGTCCCGCATCCTGCTTCCTCCTCTCTCTGCCTGCTTCTCTGCCTACTTGTGATCTCCATGTGTCAAATAAATAAATAAAATCTTTAAAAAAAGAATAAATAAAAATAAAAAAGGATATATCTCTTTCACTTATTCTTTCTCCAATTTTAATTTACACTCCAATTGCTTAACATACAGTAGTATTAGTTTCAGGTATAGAATTGAGTGATTCAACACTTAAAATACTCAGTGAGGTTTTGTTTTAAATAAAGATTTCCGTCCCTGGAAAATTCATCATTACAAGACTAAAAAGGCAAGCCACAGAATAAGAAAGAATATTCATAGAGTGTATACTGGCAAAAGATTCATCCAACATATATTAAAAAGAACTGCCAGTCAATAAAAGACAAATAGGACAACTGAATATGGGGAAAAAAAACAGAAAAATGTTTATATGGAGGTCCTTCAAAATAACCACTAAGTATATATAAAAATGTTTAATATCATTATTCACACATTTCCAACAGATATATGAAAATGGTTCAGGTATTTTGGAGAACTGTCTGATGATAAATTGAATATATGGCTAACTCATGTTCCAAGATTTCCTAGATATGAGTGTGTGTTCACAAACATACATGAACAATAATTTTTTCAGAAGTTTTATTCATAATATTTATACTTACAAACTAGAAACGAAAACCTGACCATTTAAGAGA
>PISX010030040.1:0-19227 GCA_004024625.1 Mellivora capensis | reverse complement strand
AGAGTCAATTATCATATGGTTTCACTTATTTGCGGAGCATAACAAATAACACGGAGGACATGGGGAGATGGAGAGGAGAAGGGTGTTGAGGGAAATTGGGGGGGAGATGAACCATGAGAGACTATGGACTCTGAAAAATAACCTGAGGGTTTTGAAGGGGCGGGGGGTGGGAGGTTGGGGGAGCCAGGTGGTGGGTATTATGGAGGGCACGCATTGCATGGAGCACTGGGTGTGGTGTAAAACTATGAATTCTGTTACGCTGAAAAGAAATAAAAAAATATATAAAAAAAATTTTTTTAAAAGAAACTAGAAAAGTATTATAGGGATGAGAATTGGGTTTGGGCAAGAATAAAAACATGTAATTTTTTAAAAAATGTACCTTTCAGTTTTGACGTTAGAAAAAAAATAAGAAGAAAGAATGTTAGAGCACTATAGGTTTAAAAACTGCTTTTATTAGTTTTTTTTTTTTTTAATTTTAGGGGCAACTGGGTGGCTCAGTGGGTTAAAGCCTCTGCCTTCAGCTCAGGTCATGGT
This sequence comes from Mellivora capensis, assembly GCA_004024625.1. NCBI lineage: Eukaryota > Metazoa > Chordata > Mammalia > Carnivora > Mustelidae > Mellivora > Mellivora capensis. The sequence goes on along the minus strand of PISX010030040.1, from coordinate 18,693 downwards.
CCCGGGGTTCTAGGATACAGCCTCGCATCTCATCGGGCTCTCTGCTCAGCAGGGAGCCTGCTTCCTCCTCTCTCTCTGCCTGCCTCTCTGCCTACTTGTGATCTCTCTCTCTGTCAGATAAATAAATAAAATCTTTTTTAAAAATATTTTTTAAAAATTTAAAAAGAAACTAGAAAAGGATTATAGGGATGAGAATTGGGTTTGGGCAAGAATAAAAACATGTAATATATTTTTTAAATATACCTTTCAGTCTTGACATTAGAAAAAATGTTAGAAAAAAATAAGAAGAAAGAAAAAAATAAGAAGAATGTTAGAGCATTATAGTTAAAAAAAAGTTTTTTTTTTAATTTTAAGAGGATGTTTTTGAACTTTAAAGTTAACCACAAGTATAATTTCAAACAGGGTAACAACTTTGGCTCAAAAGGAATCTGGGTAGCCATCCCTAATCATCCTCTTCCAACTTCTCACTAAATAGCTTTTGAAAACAAAAAGAGATGAAAATTCCCAATTACATTGAAAACAAAGACTGAAAGACATTCAGAATCTGGGAGGAATTAGCACTAGCTGAAATACAATTGGTAGCACTATAGTGTCTGACTCACTCTCACTTTCCCTCGTGGAACAAAATTCCTAAGTATGGGTTTCATGCCTCAGCCACCATCCTTCCCAGGACCTATAACAACTAGGACACTGTACCATCTGTACCCAGGGATAGATGCTCTCTGAATCAAAGTATCTGCTGCCTAACTTTGGATACTACAAATTCCTGGAAAACAATCAGTCACAAAGTTAAAGGAAATTTCTGGGTCGAATGCAATTTCTGAAGGAAGTAGTCCAGACAGACAAAGTACTCGGGTAGGGGAGAACAGGGTAAAAGTCATGCCCAAAATGTAATTTTTCAGACACTCTATTCAGTTCAAATGAACAATGAACTGATTAGTGGGGACAGGAGAAAGAAACAAGAAGGGAAGGGGAGAGGAGGGGAGGGAAGTGGAGGGGAGGGGAGGAGAGGGGAGGAGAAGGAAAGCAAAGCAAAGGAAAGGAAAGGAAAGGAAGAAAAAAATCAAACTAGAACAGAGCAGAGATACATTTCATCAAAGTAAGTGATATGGAAACTAGTGACCAATTCAGGAGTTGTGGAGATGAACATGCTATAAAGCTACAGAATTGAATAGTGATGAGAAGAGAGTGAGAGAACTATGTAACCCAATCGCTTCCACCAAATCACACAAGTGGAAGGAGAAATAAAAAGAAAGCAACAACAAAGAGCCTATGAAAAAGTATTACAGAAGAAAAAGGATAAAGAAATGTTTAGGACTTCAAGGTATACTGAAAATATATTTACCTCTGCTTTATCTTGACATTGCAGTCAAAGGATTTAAGTGAATTTGAAACACACAGGCACATGCGTGTATGCACGCCTGCACACACACACGCACAGCACTAACCTAAACTCAAAAAGAAAAAGAGAACAAGAGAAGATAAGCATAGATAAGAGATATGAACAAAAGTTTGAAAACTCAAAAGCAGATAGAAGGGAAGTAACTGAGCCCACAAGGAGCTGGTGTTTGGGGACAGGTGAGTACACAAGGCAGCTGGCATCACAGAAACCAGAGGCCCCCGGGTACCTTTGATAGGTTAGAATTAAGAGTGCATGTGTTGCTTAAAAGCATATGAAGAAAGCATATAGACCCCCCATATCTCCTTCTAAAGTCTATGAATCCTGGTAAATACCCACCCATATCTGACCAAAGTAAGCTTTTTGGACAACCTGAACCAAAGAGATTCAGGAGTCAGGAATTCTGGGCCCAGCTGAGAGTTGGGCTTGAGTTCTATCACTTCTATAAGAATTGGAAGATGGAACCAAGAGATCCAACATACAATTGTGACACCCAAGTCACTTTCCTCCCACTTAGCACCAGAAGCCACGCTTATCCCCTATAGACAGGGACTGGAGTACTCCTCACTGGGGAAATACACCTGCCCAAGAGGCAAGACTGACAGGTACTGGCAACTGGGGATCCCTCAGAAAAATGTCGGGATCTCTGTCCACTCAAACTCCAGGGAAGCTGTTATTTGATAAGTCTCTCCCACATCACACACAGAACTTACAGGTGGCCTCTAAGTGGCCTAAGATCATGAGAAGTTGAGAAAACCCCAAATGTGAAAGAGACCAAAACACATAAAGAGAAGCAAAGGAATGCAGAAGAGGCAGAAATGTCAGAGGGAGTGAAAGTAAATTTAAAAAGAAAGAAAATAAAAAGAAACTAATATCCTAAAAAGAGATGAGAGAAATACTGAATTTAAGAAGAAACAGTTCTATTAAAAAAAAAAAAAAAAAACATGTTCAGGGAACACAAAGAAGTCTTTGGCTATTAAGGATTTAATAAATTTGGACACAGTGGAGATTATTTGAAATCCATATTAAAAATTATTGGGGGCAAAAAAAAAGATCTAATAAGACAAATTCATAGTTCAATTAAAATGTCAAAAAAAGAAAGTTAAGAAAATTTGTCAGAAAGTAGAATGAAAAAGACAAAAGATGGAAAATAGTAGAGAAAACATAAGACAATTAGAGGTACAAACTAGGATGGCCAATATTCAAGTAACAGAAGGTCATGGAAGAAAGATTGGAGAAAACATAAGGGAGAAACTATCATACTGAAATGTAAATTTCCAGGACCAGACAGCACAATCTTCCACATTGGAAGTCTATTTCACACAACTCAATAAATGAATAAATACTTTTCAAGTAACATGGTACTGACATTTAAGAACTTCAGAAATAAAAATTCTAAAAGCTTCCCAAGTTAGGGGGAGTAAAATCAGTGTACAAACTAAGTAAACACATAGGAGTTTTCAAAACTAACATTAAACTGTATAAGTAAAAATAGTGAGACAACAAATTATAAAATGAAAATTTTTATAAGATGCAATTTTTTACCCTACCAAAGGAGCAAAAATGTGTGATGGTACAATAAGAAAAAAAAATTTAGAGATGCAAGTTCTCAAAATTTTACTTCACTTACTCTCTTCCTCAAGAAGCTGCCGGAAAATAAGCTCTACTGAAACAAGGAAAGAAACCAAGAAAGAACACAAGCATCCAGGAAAGAAGGAGCTCAACATAGGAAAAAAGTAAACTCACAGATGATGGCGAAGGGGAATTCCAGCATAACAGTGAGGCAAAATCCCAAGACAACAGCAATGCTCTGGGTCCCAATAAAAGCAGGAGGCTGAAGAACTCCAGAGAGGACATCTCCAAGAGAAAAATAAAACTGGTAAATTGAGAGGAGATTAATCTATAGGAGAGCTTAAAAATGAATTAATGATGGATGAATGGATGGATGGATGGATAATAAGTAGGCAAGTAGAGATCCCAGGAAAGCAAGACACTTTTGCACTACATTATATGGCTGAGAAAGGAAACATACCTGTTGTAATAATGTAAACATTAAATACTGATTGATGGAAAAATTATGAAAATATTCTTCTGGGGTATTGGGGAGGGATTATTATAAAGATAATATTAGAGAGATAATCCTCATATTCCATAGTATAACAATAAATTCAAAAAAATAAAATCAAGAGATAGCAATATAAGGGCATTATTTAGACCAGAGGTAGTTACCAGAAGACACAAAATGAAAGAGTTCAAAGGATTGTCTTTGGGTGGTGGGAAGTCGAATGGTCAGGGTTAAGCCAAGATGAAGCAGACAACTGGTTTCTTTATAGTAGGCATGGTATAGGCTGTCATTTTAACTAGAATATTAATAAGAAAAATATATAATGGTATGAGAAAATATTACTTGGGTGATCCAGAGAAAGGAAATGATCTAGTAAAAGATCCAAAAGAACTTTTTAAAGAAAATGCTGAGAATCTTCAATTAAGAAGATAAAACCTCTATAAACAAGAAGGCAAAAATCACAAGGAATAAAACAGGATAGAAATGACAACTCAAAGTTAGATGGACTGAAACAGAGCTAAAAACATAATAGTAGAATAAAAATTTACATCAGAAGCTGTATGGAACATGAGAAGTGTTGCAGAAAATGAAAACGATATTACTGAGGACACATGTAAGCAGCCATCCAAGAAGACAGAGAAAAGGGACAAGAGGATGAAAATGATGAAAGAAAAAGGATCATGAAGACTGAGATGAGAGAAGAGGGCCAAGATAAGATAGTGCTAATGAAGAAAAGCTCAAAATTAATAAAATACAAATAATAATCAGAATCTGCAATGGACTGAATTTTCACGTTCCCCCCTGAAATTTGTATAGTGAAACAAAACCTTCAGTATGATGGTATTTGAAGGGCCTTTTAAAAGTGATTAGGTCATGGAAGCAGAGGCCTGAAAATTAGATTCGTGCCTTATAAAAGAGGCCCCCCTTCTACTACTTGAGGTTATGTGAAAAGATGGCTCACTACACGGGGCATGTGGATGGCTTAGTCAGTTAAGCCTCTGACTCTTGGTTGCAGCTCAGGTCATGATCTCAGGGTTATGAGATCGAACCCCATGCTGGGCTCCCATGCTTGACATAGAGTTTCCATGAGGAGAACACAGGCAGCAACCTCCTCGACCTCACCCACAGCAAATTCTTCCTAGAAACATCACCAAAGACAAGGGAAGCAAGGGCAAAAATGAACTATTGGGACTTCATCAAGATCAAAAGCTTTTGCACAGCCAAGGAAAAGCCAACAAAAACCAAAAGGTATCTGACAGAATGGAAGAAGATTTTTGCAAGTGATGTATCAGATAAAGGGCTAGTATCCAAAATCTATAAAGTTATCCATAAAAAGAAGTACACCCTTGACAAAGTTTTAACAACAACAAAAATGAAGAAAATTATTGTACAAATAATCAGAAAGAATATGTGTGTTTGCATAAAAAGAATGATGGTCAAGAATAATGGTCAGTAGGGGCACCTGGATGGCTCAGTCGTTAAACATCTGCCTTCAGGCTCAGGTCATGATCCAATGGTCCTGCGATTGAGCCCCAATCAATCTCCCTCTCCCTCTGCCACTCCCCCTGCTTGTTCTCTCTCTCTCTCTCTCTCTCAAATAAATAAATAAAATAGAAGAAGAAGAACGGTCAATTTAACAACATCAAGAGAATATTAATGGAATAAGGTTATAACCCCCAAATTTTATACCTTGCCAATTTGTAGTTCATATGTTAAGGTAGAGAAGTACATTCTTATTTATTACACCAGTGTTCATAAAATATCATCTTATTAGTTTCCCACGACTTCTGTAAAAAATTACCACACCCTTGGTGTCATAAAACAAGAGAAATTAATTTTCTCACATTTCTGGAGAGCAGAAGTTCAAAATCAAGGTGACAGCTAGGCTGTGCTTTCTCCGGAAATTCAGAGGAAGAATCTATTTCTTGATTTTTCTAGCTTTTGATGGCTGCTGGAAAACCTTGGTGTTCCTTATCTTACAGTGTTACCACCGGAATCTCTGCCTCCTTCTTCACACTGCCTACCCTAGCAACATCAGTGTCAAATCTCCCTCTGCCTCTCTCTTATAAGGATACATGTGGTTATATCAGGTTCACCTGGATAACTCAGGATAATCTCTTCAAGATCCTCAACTTTATCACATATTTTTCCAGGTAAGACAATAATTACAGATCCTGAAGATTATGATGTGGATATACCTTTAGGGCCACCATGTAGCCCACTACACTACCTATGTTGACTTTCTTCAAAAAGTGAATTATTGGGGTGCCTCAGTGAGTTAAGCATCTGCCTTCAGTTCAGGTCATGATCACAGGATCCTGGGATAGAGCCCTGCATAGGGAATCCCTACTCAGCAGGGAGTCTGCTTCTCCCCTCCTCCCAGCTCATGTTCTCTCTCTCTCTCTCTCTCTCTCTCTCGATCACTCTCAAATAAATAAATAATTTTTTTAAAATCAAAAGAAAATTATTTGTAAACGTCTTCCAACTGATTAGGAGAGTGGGATGAGCTCACAGATGAGGAAGCTGTGGCATAAAAGTATTGGCAAATGAAATGATTTTCTAAATAATTATTCAGAATCAATCATCTTGTTCAACTAAATACCAAAAATAATTCTCAAGACAGAATGTATAAAAGAAAAAATGACAATTGGCTCTACATTAAGTCCATATCATTTTACACCTTTTGAATTTTGAACCATATGAATGTAGTGCCTATCCAAAACATTAATTTTTTAAAAGAGACAATAAGATGAATATTTTGGAAAAAGAATCTTCATTTTACATCGTAAACACAAATTTTAAATGAATTGAATATTCAAATGTAAATTTTGAAACTATAAAACATTTGAAAACTATTGGTGAATTAACCCATTTTATTATGAACAAGGGCATTTGAACTATTTGAAGAATGAAGTATTTATGTAACTTATATAATCAGTTACATACATAGTTTTCTACACTCCTAAAATCAAATTGTTTTAGAGTTAGGAACTCTCATATATCAGAGAAATACCTAACAATCTTCTAGAAGACTTGGTGAAGGACAAGAAAAAACAATTCACTTATGGGAGATAGGTTATCATATTTTAAATTAAGATATATCTAAGAAAAAAAGATGCCATTTTTCACCTGTCAGGTGGGTGTAGATTAAAAAGGAATGTCATCAAACAGGCACCTCAAAGACTGCTGGTGAGATCATAAACCAATTTGTCAGTATCTGTGTAGAATATTTTAAAAGGCACTCTTGGGCTATTTTACTAGTAAGCCCTAAACACCATTAGCTTAAATAATAGGAATTACTTTTTTCTTACTTAACCAGAAGTCAAAGATGAGGTAAACCCTTAATTGGGTACAATCAGTATCTAAACCACAATATCAAGGACCCAAATTCTTTTCATCTCCCTCCTCTTTTGTCCCAGTGTGTTGTTTGCCCTAAGGCTGTCCTCCTCTGTGGTCAAAAGAGGGCTCAGGCTTTCCAAGGTTAAGGACCACAGGAAGAAAGGGAACTGCTCTTTAATAAGAGTGAGGAAATTTTCTCTTAAAAAAAAACTCTAGAATTCTGCCCCTCACATTTCATTATCCAGAAACTGGTCTTATAAACATCCTGGCAAAAGGAATGGGGTTATCAAAATTGGTTTAGACCACTGAGGATAGGGGATAGTCACTTCCCCTGAAGCACCTTTCTATAGGAAGGACAGGGGAATAGGAAGTGTTGGTGTGTATGTTTTAGTAGTTTTCAAGACAGGGAAGACTTTGAAGGCAATAGCGGGGTAAGAATCGGGGAGGATATAACCCCTTGGAGAAAGCTTGGACATTTCAGCAGACATAGGAAGTACAGGGTAGGGCAGCAGGTCATGCTGAATTGAAGCATCTACAGAGATTCTATGCAAACCTGAGGCGTGAACACCCCACTGATGTTCCATGAAAGTGTTTTCAGATAGGGATTTTCAGTGAAATGTGTGCATAGGGTAGGTCGCAGTAATATGAAGAAAATATTATTTCAAATATAATGATGATAACTCCTGGCCCCACGCAACAGGAATCATAAAAATTATGGATGCCATTTATTATCTCAATGCAATTTCAATAATTTTCTTACAACTTTCTTTCTTATATAACTTGACCAGAACCAAAATTAATAAACCAGAATTTGTTTTTTCAATTTAATTTTATGTTTTCAGTGTTCCAAGATTCATTGTTTATGCACCACACCCAGTGCTCCATGCAATATGTGCCCTCCTTAATACCCACCACGAGGCTCACCCATCCCCCCACCCCCCTCCCTTCCAAAACCCTCAGTTTGTTTTTCAGAGTCCACAGTCTCTCACAGTTCATCTCCTCCTCCAATTTCCCCAATTCACTTTTCCTTTCCTTCTCCTAATGTCCTCCATGTTATTCCTTATGCTCCACAAGTAAGTGAAGCCATAGGATAATTGACTCTCTCTGCTTGACTTATTTCACTCAGCACTGTCTGCTCCAGTCCTGTCCATGTTGATACAAAGTTAGGTATTCATCCTTTCTGATGGAGGTATAATATTCCATTGTATATATGAACCATATCTTCTTTATCCATTCATCTGTTGAAGGGCATCTTGGCTCTTTCCACAGTTTGGCAATTGTGGTCACTACTGCTATGAACATTGGGTACATATGGCCCTTCTTTTCACTGTATCTGTATCTTTGGGTTAAATACCCACTAGTACAACTGCAGGGTTATAGGGTAGCTCTATATTTAATTTCTTAAGGAATCTCCACACTGTTTTCTGAAGTGGCTGCACCAATTTGCATTTCCACAAACAGTGTAAGAGGGTTCCCCTTTCTCCACATCCTCTCCAACACTTGTTGGTTCTTGTCTTGTTGATTTTGGCCATTCTAACTGGTATAAGGTGATATCTCAGTGTGGTTTTGATTTGAATTTCCCTGATGGCTAATGATGATGAACATTTTTTCATGTGTCTATTAGCCATTTGTATGTCTTCTTTGGAGAAGTGTCTGTCTTCTGCCCATTTTTGATGGGATTATCTGTTTTGTGTGTGTTGAGTTTGAAGAGTTCTTTATAGATCTTGGATATCAGCCCTTGGCCTGTAGTGTCATTTGTGAATATCTTCTCCCATTCTATGGGTTGCCTCTCTGTTTTGCTGAATGTTTCCTTTGCTGTGAAGAAGCTTTTGATCTTGATGAAGTCCCAAAAGTTCATTTTCACTTTTGTTTCCTTTGCCTTTGGAGACATGTCTTGAAAGAACTTGCTGTAGCTGATGTCAAAGAGGGTTACTGCCTATATTCTCCTCTAGGATTTTGATAGATTCCTGCCTCACATTGAGGTCTTTTATGCATTTTGAGTTTATCTTTGTGCATGCTGTAAGAGAATGGTCAAGTTTCATTCTTCTATACATAGCTGTCCAATTTTCCAGGCACCATTTATTGAAGACACTGTCTTTTTTCCACTGTATATTTCTTCCTGCTTTGTCAAAGATTATTTGACATAGAGCTGCAGGTCCATATCTGGACTCTCTAATCTGTTCTACTGGTCTATGTATCTGTTTTTGTACCAGTACCATGGATCAATAAACCACTGGCCAAGCTAATCCAAAAGAAAAGAGAGAGGAACCAAATTAATAAAATTATGAATGGAAGGGGAGATATCACGACTAACACCAAGGAAATAGAAACAATCATCAGAAATTATTATCAACAGTTATATGCCAATAAGTTCAACAACCTGGAAGAAATGGATGCATTCCTGGAAACCTATAAACTTCCAAGACTGAAACAGGAAGAAATTCACAACCTGAATAGACCATTATCTAGTAACAAGATTGAAGCAGTGATCAAAGTCCTCCCAAAAAAAACAAGAGCTCAGGACATGACGGATTCCCTAGGGAGTTCTACCAATCATTCAAAGAAGAAATAATACTTATTTCTGTTTCAAAAAAATGGGAACAGAACTTCCAGTCTCTTTCTATGAAGCCAGCATTTTCCTGCTTCCCAAGCCAGGCAAAGATCCCATCAAAAAGGAGAATTTCAGATCAATATCTCTGATGAATGTGGATGCCAAGATTCTCAACAAGATCCTAGCTAATAGGATCCAACACTACATTAAAAAGATTTTCCACCATAATCAGGTGGGATTTATCCCCAGTATGCAAGGGTGGTTCAACATTCGCAAATCAATCAATGTGATAGAACAAATCAGTAAGAGAAGAGAGAAGAGCCACATGGTCCTCTCGATTGATGCAGTAAAAGCATTTGACAAAATATAGCATCTGTCCCTGATTAAAACTCCTCAAAGTATAAGGATAGAGGGAACATTTTCAACTTCATAAAATCTATCTATGCAAAACCCACAGCAGATAGCATTCTTGATGGGGAAAAGCTGACAGCCTTCCCTTTGAGATCAGGAATATGACAAGGATGTCCACTCTTGCCACTGTTGTTCAAGATAGTACTAGAAGTCCTAGCAACAGCAATCAGACAACAAAAAGAAATGAAAGGTATTCAAATTGGCAAAGAAGAAGTCAAACTCTCTCTTTGCAGATGACATGATATTTTATATGGAAAACTCAAAGTTTTCACCCCCAAACTACTAGAACTCATACAGCAATTCAGTAATGTGGCAGCATACAATATCAATGTAGAGAAATAAGTTGCTTTCTTATACACTAACAATGAAAATATAGAAAGGGAAATTAGAGAATTGGTTCCTTTTACTACACCACCAAGAACCATAAGATACCTGGGAATAAACCTAACCAAAGAGATAAAGGATCTGTACTCAAGGAACTACAGAACACTCATGAAAGAAACTGAAGAAGACACAAAAAGATGGAAAACCACTCCATCCATGCTCATGGATCAGAAGAATAAACATTGTTAAAATGTCTATATTGTCCAGAGCAATCTATGCTTTCAATGTCATCCTGATCAAAATTCTACCAGCAGTTTTCAAAGTGCTGGAACAATCCTAAAATTTGTACAGAACCAGACAAGACCCTGAATTGCTAATGAAATATTGAAAAAGAAAAACAAAACTGGGGGCATCACATTGCCTGGTTTCAAGCTTTACAACAAAGCTGTGATCACCAACACAATTTATGTTTTATATTTACAAAACCCAGAGTATTATAAAGGAATATTATATCTTTAAAATAATTTTAAAAGGATTTGATGGTTGAAAGAAATTAAAAAAATAGGTAGTTTTTATTCTGGAATCTATGTCTGTCAAAAATGCATCAATGAGGATGGTAAACATTTTCAACAATTGCTACTTCTTTCTGGGATATACCCTCATTACTGTCCAAATACATCTACTGGCCATTAAATAAATTCCTTACTTCATTGGTTCCAATATACCACAAATTATATTGCATTTAATAGAAACATAAAAAATAATATGTGGAAAACCTTTGTATGATATGTTTATCTTATTTAATCAGGTGTTGGGAATTTCTCCAAGCCTCAGAGAATTACACTGAATATGCAAAATATGAAACACATTTTTGAAGAACAGAGTCATTGGTTTTTAGAGTTGTTAATAAAATAGATGCTATGGTAATTACAGAACTCTTCTCTGTGAAATAAAGAATAAGCTTTATTCTTGGTGGTAGAAATGCCCTTAACAAAGAAGTGTTGCTGGATTTCTTTAAAATTTTGGATTTCTAAAAATTTGAGCACCTGGGAGGCTCAGTTAGTTAAGCATCTGACTCTTGATTTCAGCTCAGGTCATGATCTCAGGGTCGTGAGATGGAGCCCTGAGTCAGCTCTGCACTGGGCATGGAGCCTGTCTGTCCCACCCCACTCATATATGCTCTCTCTAAAAAAAAAAAAGTATGTGTGTATATATATATATATATATATATATATATATATATATATACTGATATATATTTCTGATATATATATCAGAAATAACCATAGATGCATAATTTGGTGAAATGTGTTTAGACATGAAAGTGTGTGTATATATATATATATACTGATATATATTTCTGATATATATACATCAGAAATAACCATATGTGTGTATATATATATATATATATACTGATATATATTTCTGATACATATATATATCAGAAATAACCATAGATGCATAATTTGGTGAAATGTGTTTAGACATGAAAGCTGATAAAATTTAAACACCAGACACATCTCAGTAAAGATAAAGGAAAATGTTTTTGTTCGAAAACTCACTAACCTCATCAAGTGGGTTGAATGTTTAAAATGTGATGAACTGGGAGGAAAATGAACAAACACTGTGTAACTGTGAAATAATAGCTGATGAGAAAAAAACATAAAACTTTCTTCTGGTGGCTAAATAGATTGTGAGTGAAAAGCAAAATATATTTAATTTCAAGAGAAGGAAGAAAGGACCTAATATATTGAACAGTTGGCATGATCCACATTCTAGTAGTAGGCCATACAAATATGGTGGAATGAGCTTAGAAAGTATCTATGAGAGACAGAAAGAAAAAAAAAAAAAAACAACTGATCGTTTTCTGTGCCTGAACTATACACCTAGCCTCCAGACCCAAGACAGACATAATATTCCCCTGAATCAGGGAAGAAAGAAGTAAAATCCTCTCTATTAACAGGTGACATGGCCATATATAGAGAAACTCTTAGGGAAGCTGCTAAAAACTACTAAAACTAACAAATGAGCTCTGCAATGTTAGAGGATTTAAGACCAATATATAAAAATCACTTGTTTTTCTACACAATGAACAATCCAAAAATGAAATTTAAGAAAACAATTTATTCACAATAGCATCACCGAAAAGGAAAAGGTGCTTAGGAATAAATTTATCAAAAGAAATGCAAAACTTATACTCTGAAAACTACAAAACATTGTCAAACAAAATTAAAGAGCTAAATAAATAGAGAAACATTCCATGTTCATGGATCTAAAGACTTACTGCTATTATTATGGCAATACTCCCCAAACTGATCTACAATCCCTACCAGATCCCAGCTGACTTCTGTAGAGATGGACAAACTGATTATAAAGTTAGCATTATTCCAAATGACTCAGGAGAGCCAAAACAATCCTTAAAAAGAAGAACAAAAGAGGAATCACACTTCTCTGTTTGAAAATTTGCTTCAAAGCATAAATAATCAAAACAGTGTGGTGCTGGTATAAGGATAGACATATAGACCAATGGAATAGAACTGAGTGTCCAGAAATAAACCCATACATCCATGATCAACTGATTTTTGACAAGGATGTCAATGGCAAAACAATAACCAGCTCAACAAATGGCACTGGGACAAATGGGTAACCCCTTACAAAAGAAGGAAACTGGACTCATACTTTACACTATATACAACTAACTCAAAGTGGATCAAAGACTTAAATGTAAGAATGAGAATGTAGGAGTAAACCTTCATGACCTTTGGGTTTGGCAAATGATTATTAGATATGACACCAAAAACACTAGCAACAAAGAAAAAAATGATAAATTGGACTTTAGAATTAAAATCCTTGTGTTACATAGGTGTCTGGCTGGCTCAGTTGGTTAAGCATCTGATTCTTTATTTCAGTTCAGGTCATGATCTTAGGGTCATGGGATAGAACCCTGCATTGGGCTCCACACTCAGTAGAGAGTCTACTTGGATTGTTTCTGTCCCTCTCCCTCTGCCCCTTCTGCCCTCAGCTCTCTCTCTTTCCAAATAAATAAATAAATCTTTTTAAAAGATAAAAACTTTTGTGCTTCAAGTACACCATGAAGACAGTGAAAAGCTAATCCACAGAATGGGAGAAATCTGTTTTGCAAATCATTTAGCTGATAAAGGACTTGTATCTAGAACATACAAAGAACTCCTGCAACTCAATATTAAAAAGACAACCCCATTAAAAATAGATAAAGGACAGACCTGAATAGATCTTTCTTATCTTCCTCCACCATCCCACTCCTAGTAGGAAATAATTTCTTACTCTATCAAGACAACCTATTCTTTCAAGTTCTTACGTTCCTCCACAATCCAGGTCACACCTCAGCTTTTCACTATGCCACACTGCTCAGTCTTTGGAAACATCAAGTCCTACTACAGGTAAAGAAATGCACAATATCCTGCAGGGTCTACCAATGTCTAGAACCCCATAGATTATTTTTTCCACACAAGACTTAAGAGGCTAACCTCTTTGGTCCTCACCAGTTTTGAGGGAGAAAGACATGTTAAGGCTCACTTTCTCCTCTGTATAGAAATCTGGTTTTTTACTCTACTGAGCTCTTTAACAAAACTATAGGATAGTGTGTTGTCCTCTAATAATTCATATGCCCATGTTATTGTACCTCAAAAAAATTTATTTTCTGAAGGGAGGAGTTATTCATTTTACTGTTTTATAACATATGCCAGATGCACCAGAAATCCAACCAATGTTTTTTTGACTGATCTCTTTATTTACTTTTAAGTTACACCATGAAATGTTGCAGAACTATTAAGACTATTTAAAGCAATAGTTTAAAATGGTTTTGGGTACCTCCAAATTCAAGGATTACTATAATGTACCTTACATGAAATATATCTCAGAATATCCTAGAAGGAAGTGTTATTTAAAATCCTACTTTTAAATTTGACAAATAACGAGCACATTTATTTCTGCCAGAATGCAGATTTGGAAAGAGAACATTGATACTGAATTCAAAGTTGGCTTCCTATTTCTTGTGCCTAACAGTTCTGTGGGCCACTTTTGGAAGCCACATGTTATTTTGGCATTTCTTTGGATTTATTATACAAGTAGAACATTATTTCCAATGCCTGGGCCATCTGAAATAAGTAAAACTTCGACCTTGGTGCTGCAGGCAGTTAATGACTGGATAAGCCCCAGCTGGGGAGGAAGGCAGTTTAGTCTTTCCACACGCCAAACCTAAAGCAAAGATGGCTAGAAATCGGCTTGCAGGATCCCATAAAAACAAGAACTGACTTGAACCTCACTTATAGACAAAATACCATAATGAGGTTTGAAATAATCTAACCCCTCATCTTTCTTTATTAGTCCAGTTTGTCTCCTTTTTGTTGGTGGCAGTGTTTTTAATACTCAGGATCTTTCCTGGGTTCTAGCCTGAACTGAAGTGCCAGAAAGGCAACACAAAGTTCTGCCATTGTATTTATGGCTAAGTGGATGTGGGAAGCACTGGAAATATCAAGACATTATCATTAAAGTCCATCCAATTACAATTCTTGCAATGAAGAAGAATACAAATTACAAGACAGTAGCCTGTGTGGCTTTGAGGGGGACTGAGTCTGAGGCCCAGTGGCAGAGTTTTTTAAAGGAGAATGAGAGAGAGAGAGAGAGAGAGAGAGAGAGGAGAAGAAGAAGAAATGAAACTTCTTATTTTGGAATGATTGAAAAGCAAAGTTGTGAGCATGTTAGTGAAATCCCCTCCAAATCCCAGTAGCCATTGTAACTGTTAATATCAATGCCTTCCCTGTTACAAGTATTCAGTCATGGGGCACCCGGGTGACTCAGTCAGTTAAGCGGCTGCCTTCTGCTCAGGTCATGATCCCAGGGTCCTGGGACTGAGTCCCACATCGGGCTCCTTGTTTAGCAGGAAGCCTGCTTCTCCCTCTGCCTGATCTGCCTGTTCTGCCTGCAGCTCTCTGTGCTTCTGCTCTCTCTGACAAATAAATAAGTCTTTTTTAAAAATTTTAAATAAATAAATTTTTTTAAGATTTTATTTATTTATTTGAGAGAGAGGCGGTGAGAGAGAGCATGAGCGAGGAGAAGATCAGAGGGAGAAGCAGACTCCCCGCGGAGCCGGGAGCCCGATGCAGGACTCCATCCCGGGACTCCAGGATCATGACCTGAGCCGAAGACAGTCGTCCAACCAACTGAGCCACCCAGGCGTCCCAAAATAAATAAATTTTTAAAAAAAGGTTCTCGGTCAGTGTTAAGCAGAAAAGGATGGTTAAACTTTACATTGATTCCTTGCCTCTGTATTATATCTTGAAGATAAAAGAATAATTTTAAAAGTAGAAAAGAAATAAAGATATGGGTCATCTGTAATCAGAACAACCAACTTCTAAGTAATTGAGACTGAATATTGCAGATTTGTAACTGAAGCAGATTTTCAATATGACCAATAAGCCAGTGCATATCGAGCAACTGTCACGTTATCAGCTCCGTGCAGACTGCAGACCAAACGACTGAGTTTTGGGTTCCATTAACTCAATCAGGGAGGAACAGCTTTGGAGAAAAATGATGGATTTTACTCTACATATGTTCTGTGGTAAGACGTATTCAGCAGCCCCTTGGATATTCTGTCTGGGGAAAAGCTGGAGGCCAAAGAGAAGGAGATGATGACAAAATTACATATATATGTACATACATATTTATGATGATGACATATATATATATATGACACATGACATATATATATATATATATGTCATATATATATGACATATATATATATATATATATATGACACTCACTAGGTGCACTGGGTGAACAGAAAACCAGAGAGAGCCTGGAAACAGCTTTGTGAGTGTGCGACCTGCTCGGTCTCACAAAGCCCCATGCCTGGGCTCCAGCCTAGTGAAATGCCCTATGACTACGGTTTTGAAATTCTTCATCATTTTATCCCTGACCTTATGTTTTGTAACCAAAGTTGGATGGGACAACAGAGCAGGTGAGGAGGGAAATAGGCACAGTATGCTTGTCCACCATTCCTCGCCTCCTGTTTTATGAGAACATTCCTGCTGTCTTGAGCACATAGAATTCCAGTGCCTGCTATGTGCGGGAGATTGGCAAGACTCAAAGTGAGGACCAGGTAACCTCAAACTGAAGGAAGGGGGTAGAAGAAAGGCTGAAAGTCCCAAAAGGCCATGATTCATGTTCAAACCAGAATTTGCTGGTTTGAATGGAATCGGTGGCATTCCAGAAAGCATAACTAACCATGAAACCCTCTTATCCTTTCCTATTGGTATTACTTCCTTGTGTAAGCCAGCAACATATACCCAAAATAAGGACATGGAAGGGAAGGGAGGGATAAGGCAACCCACAGTTCCTTTCCTTTCCAGTCCTTCCTTACTCACCAGTGAGCCAATGCTAGAGTGTGTTGGTAGAATGTGTGCATATCAAGAAATGAAACTGAAAATCAGCAGTTTGTTTTGTGCAGTTTGATTCCACTGTTTTGGTAAGAATGAAATACGTGTGTGTGAGCTACAAAATACTAATTGTGTCATTTCATTGATTCTCTGTATGAGCTAAATGTTCTTAAATTTGCATTTATATTGGTGTTGTACAGTATAAAAACAAATGGTAAAATTCCTACAAGTAATTGAAATTTTTAATTTTTCTTCACCTAGAATGACATTAAATAGCAAATAAAAAGACAATATCACAAGTGAAGAGAGAAACTTCAAGGTAAAAGAGAAAGCTTTCATGGTACCTCTTCCTGCTTTTTGAACATAGGAACCCATATTTTTATTTTGCTCTGCTCCCCACAAATTATGGAGCCAATCCTTTGGGAAGATTGTTAGATTTAAGGGGCACCAGGATCATCACAGTCATGGAAAGCAAAAGGGAAGTGTTTGGGAAAGAAAGCTTTTGGTTATTTGCTCAAATACGGCCCCAGAATGGCTCCCTTGCTGAGGTGTGGGGACAGGACACCCATGCATGCCTGCCTGTGACTGGCATCAGAGAGATGGCTCGCCTCTGAATCTGCCTTTCTTTCTTTCTGAACCCAGGCTGGGAACTGAGAATAGACACTGAAATAGAGGTTAATCTGGAAACCCTGAGAGAGCAATATGGGGAGAGTAGCATTGGGAGCCAGATTTGAAAGGACTAAGCAGCCAGCAAAGAGAACATTAATGCAGCACAGATAAACTACACTCTCAGGAAGTGTATTGGAAGTTTGGATGGATGGATGGATGGATGGATGGATGGATGGATAGATGGGTGGATGGATGGATGGATGGATGGATAGATGGGTGGATGGATGGATGGGTGGGCAGATGGATGAATAACCTGATTTTTTAAAGATTTCATTTATTTATTTGACACAGAGAGAGAGATCACAAGTAGGCAGAGGGCAGGCAGAGAGAGAGAGGAGGAAGCAGGCTCCCCGCTGAGCAGAGAGCCTGACATGGGGCTCGATCCCAGGACACTGGGATCATGACCTGAGCCGAAGGCAGAGGCTCTAACCTGTTGAACCACCCAAGCACCCCAATAAATTGATTTATGTACCTTGTTTTCTACTCTTTATAGTTTAGACACTATATTATGAAATGGGACAAGTGGAGTTTTTTATAATTAGACATGAAAACCAAGAATAAAACTGAAAATAGTGTGTGAAACATTCCCCACAGATCTAAATGTTACTTTTTTGTCAACAGGACACTTGGCTAATGAGTTAAAATTGGGCTTTCATACACAAGTACTTTTATCTTTTCCTTTTTTTTCTTTATAGATTTTTCTCTCACCACTAAAGATAGATATTGCTGACTATGTCTAGAAACAGGATGCTAAGGTTGTTCTATACTGCAGGCCATATTTGGTGCTTTTCTCCCCAGTTTTTGGTATGGGCTGCTGTACACACACTGAACATCCATACTTTTACCTTAAGATCAGATTGTGTCCCATGATAGGCATCCGCCTGATGTTGCCTAGAGATAGGAATTCAATCTGTGTCTTTGAAAGATATTTCTCTCAGTATGAAGCCAAATGTCCCACATGGGGCGTGGCTTTACAACAGCTGCCTCACTAACAGCTAATGAGTAGAGTTCAATGCCAAAAAGGGAAATCACTGCTTTGGTTATTCCAGGTTCAAGGTTATGGCATTGGTCTAGAGACAAAAGTTCGCTTGCAAAAAATTGAAACACACTCCATACTAATAAAAACATAAACTGCATACACCATAAGGAATCTTTGAGTGGTTATACCTGAGAGACTAATACCAGTTGTATTGAGATCATTTGCTTTTCAAATATTTCCAACCATGTCATATTATAGCCTCCTGCTCAGAATGAATTCCTGGCCCCAACTTGGCTTTCAACAGGTTCACTGATTGTACAGGGAAAGCTAAAGTAGGAGCAAATCTGACTTTCTGTGAGTTGCCAACACTTGTTTCTGTTATCATGAGTCTGTTTTTACAGTGTGAACAAGCTTGGGTTTTAATCTCAGCCGAGAACCAGAGTTTGAGGCTCCTGTCAAGGGATTGGGTTCCCTCACTTTGGTGTAAGGGCCCATAAACAAAGGCGCTTGAAGAGAAAAAGTGAAGTTCAGGAA
>PISX010030039.1:0-19904 GCA_004024625.1 Mellivora capensis | reverse complement strand
TTTGTGGAGCATAACAAATAACACGGAGGACATGGGGAGATGGAGAGGAGAAGGGAGTTGAGGGAAATTGGAGGGGGAGATGAACCATGAGAGACTATGGACTCTGAAAAACAACCTGAGGGTTTTGAAGGGGCGGGGCGTGGGAGGTTGGATGTGCCAGGTGGTATGGAGGGCACGCATTGCATGGAGCACTGGGTGTTGTAAAACTATGAATTCTGTTACGCTGAAAAGAAATGAAATTAATAAAAAAAATTAGTGTTGGGAGTTGGCAAAAAAAAAAAAGTCTCTTAATGGTTTGCCTCCTTCTCTTTTTTTATCTTATTTTATTTTTACTTCCCTTCCCCTATATTCACTTGTTTTGTTTCTTAAATTCTATATGTGAGTGAATTCATATATTTGTTTTTGACTGACTTATTTTGCTTAGCCTAATACATTCTAGTTCCATCCATGTTGCTCAAATGGCAAGATTTCGTTTCTTTTTGATGGCTGAGTAATATTCCATTTTACACACACACACACACACACACACACACACACACACACACACCACCTCTTTCTCTTCTTTATCCGTTCATCAGTCAATGGATATCTGGGCTATTTCAATATTTTTGATTATTGTGGATATTAGTGCTGTGAACATTGGGGTGCGTGTGTATTTTGGAATCATTATTTTTGTATCCTTTGGATAAATATCTTGTAGTACAGTTGTTGGGTCATAGGTAGTTCTATTTTTTACTTTTTGAGGAACCTCCCTACTGTTTTCAAAGAGACTACACCAATTTGCATTCCTACCAACAGAGCAAAAGGGTTTCCCTTTCTCCAAATTCTGATGAACATCTGTTATTTCCTGAGTTGTTAATTTTAGCCATTCTGACAGGTGTGACGTGGTATCTCATTGTGGTTTTGATTTATATTTCCTTGATGATGAGTGAGTTGAACATATTTTTATGTGTCTGTTAGACACCTGGATATATTCTTTGGAAAATTGTCTCTTCATATCTTCTGCTTCTTAACTGGATTATTTGGTTTTTGGGTGTCAAGTTCTTTAGAGATTTTGTATACTAACCTTTGTCTAATATGTCAATTTTTAAAATTGTCTTTAAAATTGATTAACTTAGTCTCTCACAAAGACTGCATTTTTCCAATTTTTTTTTTTTTTTAAGTATATGTGCTGCCAAAGCGAGCACTCACGAAGACTGCAAATAATGGTGTGAGGAACTCCTAGTTTCATTGATCTGTTTTACTGTTGTTTTTTGTTATTATTATTCCTATATCATTTATTTCTGCTTTACCCATAATAATTTCCCTTCTTCTGCCAGTTTTAGGCTTTATTTGCAGCTCCTTTAGGTGTAAGGTTAGGTGTGTGTTTGATATTTTTCTTGCTTCCTGAGGAAGGCTTGTATTGCTAAATACTTTTCTCTTATGACTGCCTTTGCTGTATCCCAAAGGTTCTGGATGGTCGTTTTTATTTTCATTTGCTTCTTTGTATTTTTTTTATTTCTTCTTTAATTTTATGGTTAACTCATTCATTGTTTAGTAGGATGTTCTTTAATCTCCATATATTTGTGGTCTTTCCAAAATTTTTCTTGTGGTTGACTTCAAGTTTCATAGTGTGGTGGTCTGAAAATATGCATGGTATGATCTCAGTCTTTTTGTACTGGTTGAGGCCTGATTTGTGACTCATTCTATGTGATCTATTCTAGAGAATGTCCCAAGTGGACTTGAAAAGAATGTATATTCTGCTGCTTTAGGTTGAAATGCTCTGAATGTATCTGTTAAGTCCATCTGGCCCAATGTGTCATTCAAAGCCATTCTTTCCTTGTTGATCTTCTGCTTAGATGATCTGTCCATTTCTGTAAGTGGGGTGCTAAAGTCCCCTGCAATTACTGTATTATTATCATTGAGTTTCTTTAAGTTTGTTACCAATTGATTTATATATTGGGGTTCTCCCAAGTTGGGGGCACAAGTATTTACAATTGTTAGATCTACTTGTTGGATAGATCCCTTTCTTATGACATAGTGTCCTTCTTGATCTCTTATTATAGGCTTGGTTTAAAATCTAGTTTGTCTGGGGGTGCCTAGGTGGCTCAGTCTGTTAAGCATCTGACTCTTGACTTTGGCTCAGGTCATGATCTCAGGTTTGTGGGATAGAGCCCTGCATCAGACTCCATACTGGGAGTGGGGCCTGCTTGGGATTCTCTCTCTTTCTCTACCTTTCTCACAACCCCTATCTCTTCTCCTGGTCTTAAAAAAAATCTAGTTTGTCTGATATAAGTATGGCTATTCCAGATTTATTTTGATGTCCATTAGCATGAGATTTTTACTTCCTCACTTTCAATCTGGAGTTGTCTTTGGGTCTAAAATGAGGCTCTTGTAAGCAGAATATTGATGGGCTTTTTAAAAAAATCCATTCTGATACCCTACATGTTTTATAGGACCATTTAGTCCATTTACATTCAGAGAAATTATTGATAAACATGAATTTAATGCCATTGTATAACCTGTAAATTCTCTGTTTCTGTAGGTTGTCTCTGTTCCTTTCTAGTCTTTGTTGCATTTTTGGTCTCTTTTCCCACTCAAAAGGTCCCCTTGAATTTTTTCTTACAGATCCAGTTTAGTGTTCACAAACCCTTTAGTTTTTGCTTGTCTTGGAAATTCTTTTATCTTTCCTTCTATTCTGAATAACAGTCTTGCATGTTACAGTGTTCTTGGCTGCATAGTTTTCTCATTCAGCACATTGAATATATCATGCCACTGTCTTCTGGCCCACAATGTTTCTGTGGACAGGTCTGCTTCTACCTTATGTGTCTACTCTTGTAGGTTCAGGACCTTTTGTTCCTAGCACCTTTCAGAATTCTTTTCTTATGTTTGTATTTTGCAGAGTTTTACTATGATGTGTTTTGGAGTTTGCCTGTTTTGAATGATTTTGAGGGAGTTCCTTGTGTGTATTGGACATGAATTCCTGTTCCTTCCCCAGATTAGAGAAATGCTGAGCTATAATTTGTTCAAATAAACCTTCTATCCCTTTCCCCTGCTTTTCTTATTCTGGTACTCTTATGATAAGGATATTATTGCATTTTATGGAATCTCTGAATTCACTGTCAATATTCATTATCTAATAATTTTCTTTCCCTCTTCTTTTCAGCTTTATGAGTTTCCATAATTTTATCTTCTGTATCACCTGTTTGATCCTCTGCTCCTACCATCTTCTTTGTGATTACATGTAGTCATTTTTGCTCTCAGTTATAGCATTTTTCATTCAGGACAGACTAGTTTTTAGGGCTTTACCTCTGTAGTAAGGGTTTCTCTGGTGTCTTATATATTTCTTTCAAGTCTAGCTGGTCATCTTATGATTGTTGTTCTAAATGCTTGTTTGAATATGTGCTTATAACTGTTTTGAGTAAATCCCTGGCTGTGATTTCTACTTGAGCTTTCTTTTGGGGAGAATTCCTCCATCTTGTCATTATATGTAGGTTTTTGTCTTTTGTGGGTTATGAAAACTTGTTATGTGGGGTTATGTTATGAAAACTTTCCTGCTCCTGAGAGTAATACTGTATCAAGAAAGGATCATACATTGTTCAGGGCATGGTGCTTTGGGAAGTGTTTCTGGTGTATGTGATGTGTATTCTGCTAGTGTGTTTTGGCTGCTCTTTCCCACAGGTCAGTCCTCTGCAGAGTTCTTCCTTGCTTGCAATGGGGAGTGTTTTGACATTTAACTAGATATGATTTGATTTGTTTGTTAAGAAAATCCTGGGGGTGGGGGTGGGGAGAGACTGATCCAAGAAAAGAGAAATTTAAATTTTATATATATATATATATGTATATATATATACATATATATATATATAATTTTAAAAAACTGTGACACCTGGATAGCTCAGTGGGTTAAGCCTCTGTCTTTGGCTCATGATCTCAGGGTCCTGGGATCGAGCCCTACATCAGGCTCTCTCCACAGCAGGGAGCTTGCTTCTTCCTCTCTCTGTCTCTGCCTGCCTCTCTGCCTACTTGTGATCTCTGTCAAATAAATAAATAAAACCTTTAAAAAAATTAAAAATTAAAAAAATTTCAGAAAAAGAAAAAGAAAACTTGGTCCTGTTTCCACTGGATCAGACATCGGCAATTTAGAGTACTCTATGATCAGTAGACTCAGTACATGTAGGGGTCCTGTGTTGGTTTTCCGAGGTTTTCCTGTCTTTTATCTCTGGCTGGTGACTGGGGCTCAAAGCTCCAAATTTTAAAATCCCAGTAAAGTGCTGCTCCCATCCCCTCACCCAGAGAAGAGCCTCACAGGCTGTGCCTAGCACCATTCTGTCTCAGAAAAGCAGCCACAGCTTACATGGGTGCCTTGAGTCTATGATGAGCTCAAGGAAAAGTTGCAACCAGGTTATTTGCCCTCTGTGTGCACCTCTGTCTCCTTCTGTTGAACAGCCATTCAGTGGTGTCCAGGAAGCCTTTTGTCCTTGGAGGTGGAAAATATCCTCTTCCAAATGTACTCCAGGAAAGGGGGGGTGATCTCTTTCATTGCAACCCAGAGTATCACTACTCTGAGAACTACTGTGAGAACTCTACCAGGCTGCTCTCCTGCTCTCTCCTTCTCTCCTGACTTGACCCTGCTAAGAGGGCTCCCTAGGCTTCCCAGAACCATAGCTTTTCTCTTCCCGAAATCACAGCTGCAAATCTCACATCTGCCATGTTCTCTCCCTCCAATTGTGCAGATTATTTTCTTAATCATTGGACAATTTCTTATTTGCTCAAAATGATTTGATGTTGATCTGACTATGTTTGAGGGACAAGGCAAGCTCAGGGTTCCCCTACTACTCCCTCATCTTAATTTAGTAATTCTATTTTTAGTTCATTGAAGAACCTCCATACTATTCTCCATAGTGGCCACACCAATTTACATTACTACCTACAGTGCATTAGAATTCCTTTTTCTCCACATCCTCATCAACAAATGCTATTTCTAGTGTTTTTAATTTTAGCCGTTCTGGCAGATGTAAAATGATATCTTATTGTGATTTTAATTTCTCTAATGATTAGTGATATTGAACATCTTTTCATGTGTCTGTTGTTTTTCTGTAAATCTTTGGAAAAATGTCTATTTAGATCCCTGCCTATTTTTAATTGAAATATTATTACTATTTTTTTATGTTCAGTTGTATAAGTTTTTAATATATTTTGGATATTAACCTCTTATTAGAGATATCATTTGCAAATATCTTTTCTCATTCAATTGGTTGTCTTTTTGTTTTGTTTTTGGTATCCTTCACTGTGCAAAAGTGTACTTTGCTGTGGTCCCAATCATTTAATTTTGCTTTTGTTTCTCTTGCTCTAATAGACATATCTAGAAAAATATTTCTATCATCAATGTAAGAAATATTACTGCCTATGTTTGCTTCTAGGAATTTTATAGTTTTGGGTCTTACATTTAGGTCTTTAATCTATTTTGAATTTATTCTTGTTCATGGTGGAAGAAAGAGCTCCTGTTTTATTCTTGTACCTGTACCTGTCCTATTTTCTGAACATAATTTGTTGGAGACTACCTTTTCCTATTGTGCATTCTTTCCTTTTTTGTCATAAAAAATAATTGACCTTACAAATATTGGTTTATTCCTGGGTTCCCTATTCTATTTCATTGACCTTTGTGTCTGTTTTTGTGCCAGTATCTTACTGTTTTGGTTACTACAGCTTTGTAGTGTAACTTGAAATCTGGAATTCTGATATGCAAACTTAGATATTCTTTTACCAAAATTGCTTTGGCTATTTGAGGTCTTTTGTGATTCCATGCAATTTTGAGTATTACCTATTCTAGTTCTGTGAAAAATGTTGTTGGTATTTTTATAGGGATTGCATTGAATCTGTAGATTTTCTTTGGTAATACGGACATTTTAACAACATTAATTCTTTCAATCTATAAGCATGAGTTATCTTTCTACTTGTTTCATATTCAGTTTATTTCATCAATATTTTAT
Organism: Mellivora capensis; assembly: GCA_004024625.1. Lineage (NCBI taxonomy): Eukaryota > Metazoa > Chordata > Mammalia > Carnivora > Mustelidae > Mellivora > Mellivora capensis. The sequence goes on along the minus strand of PISX010030039.1, from coordinate 13,932 downwards.
AGTTTTCAGAGTCTTTCACCTGTTTGCTTAAGTTTATTCCTGATTATTTTATTATTTTTGGTGCAATTGTAAATGGAGTTGTTTTCTTAATTTCTCTTTCTCCTACATCATAATTAATATATAGAAATGCAACAGATTTCTGTATATCTAATTTTGTATCCTGTGACTTTATTGAATTCATTTAGTTCAAGTAGTTTTTTGGTGGAGTCTTTAGGGTTTTCCATGTAGTATTATGTCAATCTGCAAATAGTGATAATTTTTCTCTTCCTTTCCAATTTGGATGCCTTTTGTTGATTTCTTTTTTCCTGCTGCCAGGACTTCCAGTATTATGTTGCATAAGTGGCAAGAGTGGACTTCCTTCTCTTGCTCCTAACTTTAGAAGATAAACTCTCTGTTTTTCACCATTGAGTGTGATGTTAGCTGTGAGTTTTCCATATAGGGCCTTTATTATGTTTAAGTGTGTGTCCCATAACCTCACTTTGTTGAAAGTTTTTATCATGAATGGATGTTATGCTTTGTCAAATGCTTTTTCTGCATCTTTGAAATAAACATAGGGGTTTATACTTTCCTGTTAATATGTATCGTGTTGGTTGATTTGCAAATACTGAACTACCTTTGTATCCCTGGATAAATCTCACTTAAACATGGTGATTTTTTTTAAAGTATTGTTGGATTCAGTTTGCTAATATTTTGTGAAGAATTTCTGCATCTATGTTCATCAGAGATATTGGCCTGTGGTTTTCTTTTCTTTTTTTTTTTTTTACAGTGTCTTTATCTGGTTTTGGTATCAGTGTAAGGCTGGCCTCATTTTAAATTTTAATTTTAAAACTTTTCTTTCTCTTCTATTTTTTAATAGTTTGAGAAAAAATATTTATTTATTTTTCTTTAAATTCTTCTTTAAATATTTGGTAGAATTCACCTATGACACCATCTGGTACTGGATTTTGTTTGTTGGAATTTTTTTTTAATATGGCTAATTCAATTTTATTACTAGTAACTGATCTGTTCAAATTTTCTTTCTTTCTGATTTGGTTTTGAAAGGTTATATGTTTCTAGGAATTTACCCATTTCTTCTAAGTTGTTCAATTTGTTGCTATATAACATTTTATAACATTCTCTTAAAATTGTTTTTATTTCTGTGATATTATGTCTCCTCTTTCATTCCTGATTTTATTTAAATCCTCTCTCTTTCCTAACCTCTTGCTTTTTCCTTCCTTCCATTCCTCCATTCTTCCTTTCTTTTTGATGAATCTAGCTAAAGGTTCATCAGTTTTGTTAATCTTTTCAAATAACCAGCTGTTAGTTTCATTGACCTATTCTATTGTTGTTTGTCTCTATTTCATTTACTTCTACTCTAATCCTTAATATTTCCTTACCTTTACTGACTATGAGTCTTGTTTGTCCTTTTCCTAGCTCCTTATGGTGAAAAGTTAAGTTTCTTATTTGAGATTTTTCTTGTTTCTTGATGCAGGCCCATTTTTCTATAATCTTCCCTCTTAGGATGCCTTTTCCTGCATCCCCAAAATTTTGAACCATTGTGTTTTTGTTTTCATTGTTTCCATGTATTTTTTGACTTCATCTTTGATTTCTTGGTAGACTCATGCATTGTTTAGTAACATGTTACTTATTTTCCATGTATTTATGTCCTTTCCATAGTTTTTTCTTGTGGTTAATTTCTAGTTTCATACCATTGAGGCCAGGAAAGAAGTATGATATAATTCAATCTTTTTTAATTTGTTGAGACTTATGGACTAACGTGTAATTCCTAGAGAGAGTTCTATGTGCACTCAAAAAGAATGTGTTTTCCACTGTTTTTGGATAAAATGTCTTAATATATCTGTTAGGTCTATTTGGTCCAAGGTATCACCCCAAACCACTGTTTCCTTATTGATTTTCTGTGTAGTGATCTATCCAATGATGTAAATGGTGTGTTAAAAATCCCCTACTATTTTTGTATTACTATCCATTTCTTCCTCTATATCTGTTAATAGTTGCTTTAAATATTTAGGTGTGCCCATGGTGGGTGAATAAATATTTACAATTATTGTGTTCTCTTGTTGGATTACTCCCTTTATGATTATGTAATGTCCTCCCTTGTCTCTTCTTACAGAGACTCTTGTACAAATTTAAGAGTTTTAATTGAAATTTAATCTGCAAAAGTTAATAGGCAAAATATTTGCTCTTTGTGCTTATGTGATGCCTAATTTTTTTTTTTTTTGCAAAAACATTTAGTCAGTTTGTGTGCTTTGCATGTATAAAAGAAATATCTGGATGTCTAATCCCCTCTGTATGTGCAATAGGAAGCTGGGAAATACCAAAAACCTCCCTGCTTTTACATTTACCCACCAACAATACCAGCCTGCCAGTATCTGAAATTCTTTCCATTATTTAAGGTATTATGAGAATATATTAACTGGGAAATGTAATGCCAAAAGTTAAGTGCTTTGTAGATCACAGAGATCTGTACAAATGCAAGTTATTATCACACACATCATGCAAATTGTAATCAAGTATCCACACACACACACACACACACACACACACACAAACATAAATGAAAGAAAATTTAAAATAATTTTATTATTTAATTAAAAATGTGTTTAAAAAGAAAAGAAGTTCCACTTAAAGACATAGAAACTACCTCTAATAGTGAAACACTGTACCTATCACCAGAGAGAGAGAGAGACTTGTTTCAATCTATTTATATAAATATCTTGCCTATGAGGATTGGTATACAAATTTTTGTTAGTGTTCAAATAGCATTTAAATTTATCATAATGTAGTGAATTTCAGAGACTTTGGGGATGTTATAGGTACTAATTTATATTCTTAACTTCCTATGCTTTTAAATGTAAATGTATTACCAATATGCTAGAATCTATTTTACATAGGTATATTTTTAATAATTAAAGGCATTCAAAAACCATAAGCTTTCAGTATGTAATAGATTATTATGCAACAAAGAACAATATGATCTCTTAAGCAGCATTTCTGTGTAGAGTTCCATTGATAATACATTTCAGAACACTGTAATATAAAAACAAACAAAGAAAAATACTTTATCATCATCTCTTGGGTATTTATACAATGAGAATTTTATCAGTTCTTTTTTCTAAGGCAAAATACAAACCTCTCACCTATTAAACATGAAAAATTAAGATAAAAGATACACTAGAGTCTAAAGACAAAATGGAAGAGATAATATTACTCACTGGGAAGTCCAAACACAATGGAAGAACTTGAATTATCTTTACTCTTATTCATGTGCAACAAAAAAACCATGAAAGGCATTGCAAATTTATCATGATATTCCCTCCATTTGTACTTTCTTTTTATTTGGGAAAGTGTATTCTTATATATTGAGTAAATGTATTCCCCTCAAAATGATAAAAAATCTATATGTTGGGTCTATATTTTCTATTATTATTTAATATAAATTTGAAAGCTGTTTTGTTTAGGAAAATATTCTGAAATAACAAAATTATAAACATAATTAAAAAAATACATAAATGACAATTACAAGATAAGTGGCTTTTTACTATATCAAGGGATTGAAAATAGTTTTGTTTTACAAGTATAGCTGTGGTCTAAAGGGGGAAAAAGATGTTTTATATTAGGAAAAAATGCAGTCCAATAAGTATCTAACATCCCTATAATTGAAAATTACAGCAAAGTTTATATTCTAATTTACTCATACCATCTCAGGAAATCTCTGTACATGATGCAGTCATGCTTCCACTTTAATCAGGCTACACATCAAGATAAAGCTTCTCAATATGGAACAGAACGTATGCTAGATGAAATCCAAAAATTCATGATTAAAAAAATGTGTTGTTAGAAAAATAAATTATCAGAATCTCCCAAATTACAAGAAAATACAATTCAGTAGACATAAAGAATAAGATTGCTTTATTTTAGAAGCATCTGTTTGCCCTTCAACTAAAGTGGCCTGAAGCTTGTGTTTTAATTGGTTATGTACCATACATACATAACTGGGACAATGCCTGAATAGGATGTTGAATCAGAAAACTCTTCATAAAGTTGGAATTCTGAAAAGATTTTACCTTCATTTAGATAGAGATCAAAGAATCCTAAAATGCAGAAGAAGATGTTTGGAACACTTCTTTTGCTTAAAAAAAAAATCTCTCTTAGAGTTTTCTAAACAAAGACATCTGTCTTGTGTATTTGACATCAGAATTTACTCTATTATGTATTGCTCAAACTGTAATCTGAAGATTTAGCTTAAACACTCCTAGGCAGTTTTCCCGCACTTACCTGAGAGAAGCAGTACAAATAGTCTCAGGAAAAATGAACTTTGAGTAAAGCCTTCAAATAATCTCCAACATTCACTTTTAAGAATAGAAGATTAACAAAAATCATATGTAAGCAACAAGATAGACATCCTGAGTAAGTTAGCTGAAACAAAAATTTGATAATCAGAGCAAAGAGACTGTAATTGTTGGAATTGCCCGATGTATAATATAAAAATATTTAATATGCTTAGAGAAATTAAAGAACTAAAAATATGAAAATGCAAAGAGATTATCAAAAAGGTCTAGATAGATTTGAAAAAAGCAAATGAATAAAAATAAAAATGATTTTTATGTGTATTAAATATATAATATACATAATATAATATATTTTCATATTAATATATTCATATCCATGTATATATGAAGATTTTAATAATTCTCTATAGGACTTCCTGTTTCTGATATTGATAGAATAAATTTTCAGAATTAATTTATGACTCCTAGATATAACATTAACAAAGTATTTCTTGAAAATTATTGAAGAGTTGAAAAGATCACAAAAATTTACTGGGTCAAGTTGAAGTTAAGTTCAAAACCCAGGGAGATAAACAACTAAGAAAATTTCTGTGTCTGAGAATAACTGCTGGGATTGGAAAATTTGAATGTGATATTGGGGGGAGTAAAATAAAAGCCTATACCCACAGAAATGGTGATTCTATAAAGAGAATCATCTTGGGGCACCTGGGTGGCTCAGCTGGCTAAGTGTCTTTCTTCAGTTTGGCTCATGGTTCCCTGGGTCCTGGGATCAAGTCCCGCACTGGGCTCCCTGCTCAGTAGGGAGCCTGCTTTGCTTTCTCCCTCTGCCTGTCACTCTTCCTGCTTGTGTTCTCTTTCTGTCTAATAAATAAAACCTTAGAGAGAGAGAGAGAGAGAGAGAGAAAGATAATAATCCCTTTCTTAGTGTTAGAGTCAACTGGGAGTTGACCAACCTTCATGAGGAACTGACAGCTAAAATATTAGCTCAGTTGGATTTTCTGGAAATCTCAAAGCCCTAAAATTAATTTAAGTGGTCTTTTACTAGCAGTGACCACAGTCTAATAGCAAAGACATATTTTTCTTTACGGTTCAAATTATACCTTCGAATATATTATTTTTCATGTACATTGACATGAATATAATCAAAGCAATCAAGGCACTCAAAAAAGTTCAGTATAAGTTTAAATATAGAAACAGACACAGAGAGATTTGGGAAATTAAATTATTACACAGTATAGAAACAATTTTAATATAAATAGCAGATATAAACATATACAAAATTCATTTGAAGAACTATTTTAACCTAAATGAATATGTTTGCAAGGGATAGGGAACTTTAAATTGCATCAAACAGATCACCTAGAAGTAAAAAACACATTAAAACTAAAATACTATATGCTTTCACAATTATTTTATTTTTTTAAAGGTTTTATTTATTTATTTGACAGACAGAGATCACAAGTAGGCAGAGAGGCAGGCAGAGAGAGAGAGAGAGAGAGAGAGGAGGAAGCAGGCTCCCTGCTGAGCAGAGAGCCCAATGCAGGGCTGGATCCCAGGACTCTGGGATCATGTCCTGAGCCAAAGGCAGAGGCTTTAACCTACTGAGCCACCCAGGTGCCCCACTTTCACAATTATTAAGACAAGACTGGAAGCATGATTATAACACTATATCTTTCATGTCTCCTGTACATTTTTTATAATTTTTTAAATCTCTTCATGTTTCATCCTGGACAGTTCTTCCATCCTATAATTCTAGTTTCTAATTTTTTTTCCAGCTCTGACTATTCTATTAATCTCATCCTTTAGGTTCTGAATTTCTGTTATTTATAGTTTTCAGCTCTACAAATTTGTTTTACAAGATCAAGATCTCTATCAAAGTTTTTAAACTTCTCTTTCATTTTCCTTAACATATTAAGAATAGTCTTATTTTTTAAATCTACATCTGATGCTTTTCTAATCTAGATTCCCTGAATCTATCCCTAATATCAAATTGTCTTGCTCTAAATGCATGATTTTTTTTTTGAGTGCTGGACATTTTAGATGAAAATGGTAGAGATCAATCAAGATCTGAAAGAATTCGTGTTCTTCCCAGGGCATTTATATCTTCTTCTGCCAAAGAGCTAAGGCCAATTACAACCTTACTCAACTTAATCTAATCTAGTTTTGAGATAGTTTGAAGGTGTGCTTCTGTTTTAGTAAGAGTTGGTTTGTTTCCAGCTGACATGTACACATACTTTTCCTTGATAGTGTCTGTTGGGTTCATCAGTGATCCCACCACCTGGTAAGTCATGAACTCCATTTGTTGTTCTCTTACCCTTATGAGTCTATCTAAAGTTTCTCTTAAAGTTGAAGCCAAATAAGACAGATAAGGCTACAATGTTTAGAAAAAGTTTTCTCTCTCATTCTCTCTGTCTCAACTCTGATTCTGTAACTCCTTATTACCTTGGTAGCTGTTTAACTTACTTATGCCCCAGTATAATATATTTTCTATATTCTATTTGTTCTCATTATATGGGTTTGCCCAAGTTCCCTAATGACTGTTATAGGAAAGAGAACTCTGGTAACTTTTCTTTGGACCTAAAAATTAGACACTATTTCCAACACTTCACTACAGTTGAAGTATGTGTGTCTTACATAACTATATTTTAAGGCCAAAACTGTCTGTAAGTTAGTAGTGTTCCATTTTTATACCACAAATTTGTTTATTTTAGTTTTTGCATTCATCCAAAAAATAATATTGCTAATATAAATTGATGATTCAGTTGAAATATGGACAAATTCTACTAACTTTAACCATTGACATTGCTCCCCTGGTTTACTGATTGGTTTTAACAGAAAAATGTGTGCTCCAACATCTTCTGCTGACCTCTTCATTTTCTTAAAAACCAATTTACTTGCAGATAGGGATAGAAAGGCAGGGTGTGCATACTGGTAAGAATTATGAAACAAAGATTAATGAACGGTGCTTGTCAAAGATTTGCTGAAGTCAAGTATTTTGCACAGGCTGCCTGATACAGCAGTCATGCATTCATTCAGTCTATAGAGTTTAGGACATAAAAATGGAATCATGCCAGATGAGTGAGCTCAGGAAATGTGAGTGCTTGAATGGTAGCAATGCATCCCACATACTTCACCTTAATAAAGCCTGGCAAGTCACCCTTCTTAGACCTCATTTTTCCCTCTGTCAGCTGCATATGGGTAATGGTAACATTTCTAAGAGAGAAGGGATAGAAGTGCTATGCAGAATACTTCAGACTTTAATTTAGTTTTAACTCTCTGTTTGACTTTTTAAGCATGCTTGTCATGGGACCAAGAGGCAATTTAGGAAAAATTAATCTGCATTTATAAGACTAACTTTAGGGGTCCCTGGGTGGCTCAGAGGGTTAAGCCTCTTCCTCCAGCTCAGGTCATGGTCTCAGGGTCCTGGGATCCAGCCTCACATCAGGCTCTCTGCTCAGTAGGGAGCCTGCTTTCCCCCCATATCTCTGCCTGCCTCTCTGCCTACTTGTGATATCTGTCAAATAAATAAAATTTTAAAAAATAAAAGATTAACTTTAGATACAATTAAAATGGTAATATAAAGTATAGTTACAATTCATAGCACCAGTATAATAAACTTCTAGTGTTTGTTGATATCCAATGAATCATTTTGAAAACTTTGGAAAGCTAGATTTTAAGTTTTCATTGTAGCAGGCTGTTCTCTTTGAAATATATGGAGAGAATTGTATACTAATTGGTGGCGGCTTCTGCTGCTTCTTCTTCTTCTTCTTCTTTCCTTCTTCTTAACATATAATGTATTATTTGTTTCAGGGGTACAGGTCTGTGATTCATCAGTCTTACATCATTCACTGTGCTCACAATAATGCATAATCTTCCCAATGTCCATCACCCAACCACCAATCCCTCCCGTACCCCTCCTCTCCAGCAACCTTTAGTTTGTTTCCTGAGGTTAAGAGTTTCTTATGGTTTGCCTCCCTCTCCATTTTCTTCTTCTTTTTTTTTTTTTTCTATTCCCCTATGATCTTCTGTTGTACTATATTGTTGCACTACTGGGTATTTACCCCAAAGATACAAATGTAGTAATCTGAAGGGGCACCTGCACCCTAATGTTTATAGCAGCAATGTCTATAATAGCCAAATTATGGAAAAGAGCCCAGATATGTCCATTGACAGAAGAATGGATAAAAAAAAATGTGACACACACACACACACACACACACTGAAATATTATGCAGCCACCAAAAAAATGAAATGTTGTCATTTACAATTATGTGAATGGAACCTAATTGACTTCTAACTAAAATATTAGTGGATTATTTGAGTGTCAAACCATCCATACGTCAGTAATCAGTTATAACTCCAAATTCAAGTCCTAAATATTTATAATATACCCCATTATACCATTTAATTTCATTGTCCAAAAGGAACAGCAAGAATGTTGGGCAATAACAAAAATATTTCCATATAGAACAAGGCAGTTGTTTATCTAGAGTAGAAAACACAGTTTTAAGATAAATTCAGTTCTCTATCTCAGAATCACCCCTGCTTTAGGGTTATTCCATTTCAGAATATTTACTTGATGCTTGTAGAGACACACTCAATTCCTATTTCAATATTTTGTTTAAATAAAAAAAGTGTCATAAACAATGAATTCTGGAATACTGAAAAGAAATCAAATAAAGTATCATGTTCTTAAAACTCTATAGTTTATAATTTTGATGATAGACTTTTTTTGTTTCAATCTTCTATAGATTTAAGACATTAAAGATTTAAATATTTAAAGACAGTTAAAGATTTAAAGTAAAATTTAAAATTCATGTTAAGAGCATTTGTGACAAGATGGAATAAAATTTTAATTGTTCCTGAGACAATTTTCAAACACTACTTGCATAATTTCAGAATCTGTTTTTATTTCATGTCAGAGGTTGAGGAGGAGATGACAAATTTAGTGAAGTTAGAAAACAACCATAAAATGTAAAAGTATGAAAAAATAGTAGCTATTAAAATGATAATGCTGCTGAGCTATTTGTGAGTTGTGGCTGCTGAGGGACAAAATAGCTGATAGTGCTCACAGGAAGTTTTCTGCCAGGATAAGGAAACCCTTTCACCTTGGACTCTAAGAAATAACTATCTTGTTGGTAATAATCATCATCATCATCATCATACTGCAATAATGATAATTTAATTACTCCCCTTTTTCTCAAACACCCTTACACTTTTCTTCAATAAATAGAAAGTTGACTTGAAGAAGAGAATGTAGCTACTACTTCTGAGAGAGTGATAGCAAGATACTAATAGTTAAATAAGGTAAAAAGCTGACTGGTGATCGCAAAGAAAGTTTAAGTAATTTCTTTACTATAGAACTTAAAGAATGTAGTGAAAGTACACGAGTGTAGATTATTAACCTCTGGGAGAGGGTATAGGATATGAGCAATATTTAGTAAATTTTTTATGACCAGATTATAGTAAAAGATTTCCAAAATGCCCTCTCTCAAGGTTCCAGGGCCATGTTCTCCCCATTATTACATAAACACTTATAGGTTTTGCTGTGAAAGGCTTTTGTAGTTGTAATTAAGATTCCAAATCAGTTGTTATTAATTTAGGAAAATAATCCATGAAGCCTGACATAGTCAGGTGAGGTCTTTAAAAGCAGAGTTTTTTTCTAGTTCATCACAGAAAAGGGAATTGGAGATTTGAAGCATATAAAATATATAGTAGCCCATTGTTGGCATGAAGATAGAGATAGCTACGTGGCAAAGAATACATTTGGCTTCTGGAAGCTGAGAGAGTGCCTTTTATGTTATCCAGCAAGTAAACAAGGACCTCAGATCTTCAACAACAAGGAGCTGAATTCTGGCAACAAGAATAATCTTGGAAGCAAAAATTTTCCCCAAAGTTTCCAGATGAGAATTCAGATTGGCCAGTGCTTTTATTCCAGTCTTATAATACCCTGAGCTGAGGACCCACCCATGCATGCTAGACTTCTGGCCTACAGAACTGTGAATTTAATCACATAACTATCACCAAGGATGCCAGAGGCAGTATAACCAAGCAGTGGGTCTATATAGAAGAGGAAACAATTTTGAGGATAAAATAGAAGTTTTGGTCTCAGCATAACTTTCCATGTGTCCAAGTTATTACTGAGTTGTTAATTCTCTTAAATTATTTATTCTCATAGTACTTTTTATTTCCTTAATTACTATCTATGTTACCTAAAACATTTGTATGGAATATATATGTAATATTATGTTTCTAAAATGATTCTCAGGGGGTATACACATAAATGGATAATATGTAGATAATTTAACTACTGGATTGCTGACATAAAATTTTTAAAGCCTTCTCAGCAGTATATAGGAATGAGTGTCTTTACGGTGATTTCTTCAATTTACTAATTTATAGCTATTACTAAAATCTTATTTTATAGAGTTGGCTATAGATTCCAGAATATTTGAAGGTATATGAGTGACATTCTATCCTAACCATATATTTAAACCTAACCGTGAATAAAATGATATCCAGGGATGTGATATAAAGAACTTTTAGAAAAACAGGTTTTAATATCCCATGAGAATTTAGAAGAGACAGATAAAAGTAGAAGGAACTCATGGCCAATTAAGACATGTAATTTGAGTAGATCATTACACTCCATTTTTCCAAGGTATTAAAAGTTAGGAATAATATTTTATTTAGTCAAGGGGGATTACCCAACACCCATAAAAGTACTGTCACTGACTATATGTTTTCAAATTTGATGGTATAACAGTTCAAGGTACAAATCCTGAAATAATATCCTCATATATTACCTGCTAATACTGTACATAAGACATAGAAATGACTTCAGTCTTTAATTTTTTTGTAAACTTGTAATAGGTACTTTGAACTATATTATTATTTTAAATATTCCTTGGTTTTCTTGGGAGTTCTAATTATTTTCAATGCCAAAGTCCACACTTTATTGTCTCAATTAAAAGATTTTTCTAATTTCTATAGAAAATAAACAATTGAATGTGAAGCTGTCTTAACTTTCAAGGAATTAACTACTGAGATAAAGCAGTTAAATAAAACAGAATATTGTAAATTCAATAAGAGAGGTCCAAAGATTATGGGAATTCAGAGGAGTAACAGAGTATATACATTTAGGTAAGTGAGGAAATACTGTAAAATACATTTGATATGAGCTGTAAAGAATTAGTAAATATTCAAAAACATGAAATAAATGTTGTAATTGGAAATATACACACAAACAGGCATATACATATACAAACTCTCTTGGATTGTCCCTGAACAAGGTGAATGAAAAACTTTTAATGATGGGATTTTCTGGTGACCAACACTGAATGGACATTTTTAAAAATCTCATAAATATATTGAAATACAAAAACCATGTATTTACTAAATCCATTAATGACCCAGCATTTCAATTTAGGGACATGATACACAGATGTCAATAAACCATGGAAAAACAGTGCAAATCTATGTGATGAGACAGAAAATTCTGGCAATGAAATTCAATATAGACAGCATAGCTGATGATAAAGGAGCCTCTAATCTGACAGGAAGCCAAGATACGTTGCCAAATATTTTAACTAAAAAAACCTGGTAACCTAAATTTTAAACAAACAAAAAACCAATGTAAATGTACAAAGTATGTTTATATTGATTCGTTCATTTACTCAATAATCTATCATGAATGCATATCATCAGGGAAAGACTCATGTGGATTGGGAAGAAGGAGCAACTAAATATTGTATTTCAAATTCCAAGAATGAAATTAAAAGTGATTCGTTGGATTTCAAGGAATGTGAAAACAGGGAAGGGAATTGCTTTTATTCCTTACTCACTTAGTGGTAATACTGTTCATCAAGTCTTTCTGCTATAATCCTGTCAAATGTATATCAGATATGTCTTTAAAGATCTGTTCTCTCCTATTTCCTCTCATTGTTCCTGCTCAGTTCAGGTCCTCATATCTGTCACCTGAAATATTGTAAAACAACCTTTGGCAGGTAAAATAAGTTCAAATTTCATTTCTTCATTTCCATCTATCTTTTTATTTTTCTTTCCTCAATACCTAACACGGGGCCTGATATAATGGAAGTAATAACATATGTTTGTTAAGTAGATGAGCATACCAGTTGAAAATGATGCTCTGCTGAAATTCAATTTTATATGTAAATTGTAGTTTTCATTTTTGTTATTTTTTTATTAATCAAGTTTATTTCTATATTCTAGTGTTAACTACAGTAGCAAAGGGAAAAGAACCAAATTCTATGTGTAAGATTAATTGACAGTCATATATTTTCTTAACTCTGGATGGCATTTTGCCTGTTGCAGTAAAATACTCCCTCCTCTCCCACCAATTGTGATTTGTACCTTCTTAGTATGCCAATGTAAGTGCACGGTTCAAATATATGTTCTATATTTTTACCTTGGAGACAGTAATTGAAAAAAAATCTATGGTGTTCTTATCAAAAAATCTCCACAAAGGATCAAAATAAATTCAGAAATTTGTGAAATATGAGAATTTTTAATGTATTTTTCCTAGAAAGTCCTTCAGACTTTAGGAACTTTTGTAATTAGAAACTTTTAATAGATTTTGCTATTTATTTTATATCATACATGTGAAGGCTTAGATTTCTCTGTCTTTGGGAAAGTGAAAGATACTTATCCATGATTGGTGGAAAACTGGGCAATTTATTAAACTATTTCTGAAACTCATTTTTATTAGTTATCAATATTCCTCAGCAAAGTTCTACAAAAATAATTGGTACCCTCTATTAAACTCCCCCCAATAAAAAACCTACAGTTCCTTTGCTTTTTAACTCTCAGTATTCATATAAGAGGGCTGAGAATTCGTACTATGAAGATGTAAGGTGGTAGTGAATAGAGTAGAAAAGAGAGGTATAAATATCTTCCCTGGCTTCTAAACTCTTCTAAACCAAATCCTCTCAATTATGGAGATAGGAAAGAAAACTTGGGAAAGACAAAACAGTGGTAAGGTGTGACAAATGGCATGAAAATTGATGAAGTCTCACCAAGAGTGGTTATGTAACCTCAGTATTAGAATAAAGCGATCATCTGAAACTATCAAGAGCCCTCTTGAATACCGTTCCACTATGGCTCAAACATCTTATTAGGTTTATTTATTGGCTCCAAATTGTTTGGGATATATATTATAGCTTATTCAACAAATAGTGAATTAGACATATTTTAACCATTGTCTAAATAAGTTTACATTTTTTCCAAATCTTTCCAAATGACTCTGCATTTTTCTTTTTCTTTTTTTCTTTTTTAAATTTTTTTTTATTTCTTTTCAGCGTAACAGAATTCATAGTTTTACACCACACCCAATGCTCCATGCAATGCGTGCCCTCCACAATACCCACCACCAGGCTCCCCCAACCTCCCACCCCCCGCCCCTTCAAAACTCTCAGGTTATTTTTCAGTCCATAGTCTCTCATGGTTCATCTCCCTCCCAATTTCCCTCAACTCCCTTCTCCTCTCCATCTCCCCATGTCCTCCGTGTTATTTGTTATGCTCCGCAAATAAGTGAAACCATATGATAATTGACTCTCTCTGCTTGACTTATTTCACTCAGCATAATCTCTTCCAGTCCCGTCCATGTTGCTACAAAAGTCGGGTA
>PISX010030038.1:0-19231 GCA_004024625.1 Mellivora capensis | reverse complement strand
AAAAACCAGTGTCCTCTGCTGCCTCTGGCCTCGGTGGGCCTCTCTGCGCTTTTAATTCCCATACATTTGGGTCAGTACATGCACATGTAGCACTAAACCACGTGGTTTTAGATGTTGCTCCCTAATGTGTTTTTGGGACAGTTTTATTTCCTCAAGTGAGTGAGTGTTGAAAGCACCGGGTCACCCAGTAGATGCTATTTTCTTGTTCTGCGGATGAGCTCTTGCTGCGGAACTGGAGATACATTTTTGCTTTTTAGGACTGGGAACTTGAGCGAGGTAGCTCAACTCTCGGGAGGTCACCTGCTTGCTCTGTGCTATGGTCCCTGTGGCCAGGGAAGTACCAGGAACGTAATACAACAAGTGTTCAAGAAATAGCTCTTGAGTGAAACGGTAAGACCCATTTCTTTCAGGTGTTAAATACAAGGGTTGCAGGGCTGGTTGCTTCCCGGTAGCAACTCGCTCTGATTGGCTGGGAAAGAGCCGGTAGATTCCCTATAGGGGAAGTCATGCTCTAGGTCCTGATGCACACCCTAGAATCACCACCTTATACAATTGTCCCCTTCTGGGGTCCTAGAGAAGTAAAGTGTCCCCCACATGTAGAGAGGCAGCTGATGTAATGGAGTGAATGTGGGTGTTGGGACCAAACATATCTGTTTCAAATCCCAAGCAAGAACCAGTGTGCTGTGTTTCATTGACTAGGGTGTTGTAGCTTCAGGGACATACTCGGAATGAAAGCACCAAGCTGATTCTGTAGGAAGAAAGACACCTGTAACATTGTATGTGAATGACACTTCAGGAATTAATTTAGAGAGAGGGAGAGGAAAGAGGAGGAGAAATGCATCCATTCCATAGTTAGCTGAGTCAGAAGGAGGGCCAGCCAGGGACCTGGCTCCCTGTGAACTCTCCGTGGAGGCCTTGGGCAAGCAAATCAACTGTACTGGGTTCACTCTGCAGAAGAGGCTAACGTGAGAGCTCTTACTCCAGGGGCCTGATGCAGTTCTGTAAACATTTACCCATAAACATTCGAAGGGTCATTGCAAACAGAAGGATTAGATTTAAGGCCAGTGGTGCAACTGAAGACATTATTACATGAAGGCAAATTTTAGCTTAATATAAGTACTTTCTAGTATCTTAGACTCTGATATTTGTTCAGATGGAGAATTTAGGATGATTTTTGAGGGAAATATTCTAAGTAGGAGATTAGGTAGAGTGGAATCAAATGCCGTATAGGGTTCTTTTAACTCTGATTCCGTGATTCATTCTAATTAGTTCAGCCATCCGACACTCAGTGAGGGGCTTCTGTGATCCTAAGTCCTAGGCAAGGTATTGGAGCTGCAAAAGATGAATGAGGTGTGATGCTCTCTTTAGAGTCACTCTCACTCTCACTCTTGTGGAGAAGTCAGACAGACAGATAAATCGTTACAATATTCTGTGCCCCATGCTAAGACAGAGATGTGTATTACGTACACATTGCAATAAAAGCATGAAGGGAAGAGGCTTATATTGTGAGTTTGGGATGGTGGGAAAGCAATACTGAGCAATTCTAGTTGCTTCAGGGTTTTAAGCGTGAAAAGAACACCAGTGGGGAGAAGACGGGGACGTGCTCCAGGGACAGCAGTAGGAATAGGGGCTAGAGATGGCCGATAGAGGCATCTGTCACCACTCAGGTCCATAATGAGCTTGCCATCCTCTTGATACCTACATGAGGTAGCATGTTCCCCACAAGAGACTACGATGGTGTCGGTTCACTACATCTCCATTACTCTCTCTGCTTAAGGCTATACGTTTCCCCAAAACAGGACGTTTTCTTTGACTCATCTCCTATTTTCCCTTTTTCATATTTTCTATAGTAGCACACTTGGACTGTACTCGTAGTTTCATAAATTCTTGGCAAAGAGTTGATTCCCTGGTGGATAAATGAATGAATTCATCACCGTGTACGCTTTGCAATGAAAAAAAAAAAGAATTGAGCAAGTATTTTCTGGGAGCTAATATCGTGGGTCAGAGCTTCCTTTCTCCAAAGGACTTTCTAGAAAATGCACAATAAATAGACATCCTTTCTCTGGCCATCACTGTAACTCAGCGTGGACCAGAGGCAGCCAGCCTTCTCCAAGCAGTGTATCTCCTCACAGGACCGCCAGGAGCTGGGAGTCAACCTGGGTGTGAATTTCAGTGCCAGTCAATTACCATCATATGAGTTTAGGCAACTAATCTGTTTCAGTATCTCAGTTTCCTTTTCTCTACAGAGAAGCTAGAGGTAGAACCTGTTCTAAGAATGGATCCGCTAACATATTAACAGCGCTTAGCTGAGCATGTAGGACATGGATGTTACTATGTTATTTTTACAGCTCTCGGAGATTTCTCCTTAAACGGAACTTTTGTAGATATCTACCCTGACAATTTGGGGTTTATTGACAGAGACAAAGTTGCAGAATATTTGGAATCAGAGCTGTTAGCGTAAACTAGAAATATGTATCTGAAGGTTGTCTTCCAGCAAGAGAAGGAAATGAGTAAGGAAATAGAGAAAGAGAAAAAGAAGACCACAAAATGGGCTTCAGGTCACCTTCTTCCTTCCCTCCTTCCTTCCTTCTCTTCCTTCCTTCCTTCCTTTCTTTCTCTCTCTCTCTCTCTCTCTCTCTCTCTCTTAAGATTTTATTTATTTTTTTTCATGAGAGACAGAGAGAGAAAGAGGCAGAGGGAGAAGCAGGCTCCCAGCTGAGCAGGGAGCCGGATGTGGGGCTCGATCCCAGGACCCTGGGATCATGACCTGAGCTGAAGGCAGAGGCTTAACCAGCTGAGCCACCCAGGCGCCTATCACCTTCTCCTTTCTTGCAGTGTTAATCTTATTCATATCTGCTTGCTGTCTTCCCAAGGTGTCAGTGGACTTGTTCCATGTTTGTGAAGGCAAACTTGCAAGACTGTGTGAACACAGCAGTGCACAAGGTAGTCGCTGCCTTTCCGTGTTGGGAACAAGGAGGGCTTCCCACCTCTTGGTTGAGTATGGGTGATTACATGAAACCAAAGTGTGATCAAAAAAATTTAAGTAGGGGCGTCTGTGTGGCTCAGTGGGTTAAGTGTGTGCCTTTGGCTCAGCTCATGATCGCGGGGTCCTGGGACTGAGCCCCATGTGGGGCTCCCTGCTCAGCGGGGAGTCTGCTTCTCCTTCTACCCCCCCACTTGTGCTCTCTTTCTCTCTATCAAATAAATAAATAACGTCTTTAAAAAAATAACAAAAATTGCCCTTTTTTATTCCAGACAGGGTGGTCAGGGACACTGTAGGCAGTTTTACTAGGGTGGGAAAGACACTAAGGCCACTGATTACTGGGGCTGTTTCACATGTTATAACGCAAAACTAACACTTAAAACACTGTTGCTCCTTATGTGACTAATTGGTAAAAATTGGGCCATTCATTTGTTGGAGGGTTCTTTTTTTTTTTTTTTTTTAAGATTTTATTTATTTGAGAGAGAGAATATGAGAGAGGAGAGGGTCAGAGGGAGAAGCAGACTCCCCAGTGAGCAGGGAGCCCGATGTGGGACTCGATCCTGGGACTCCAGGATCATGACCTGAGCTGAAAGCAGTTGCTTAACCAACTGAGCCACCCAGGTACCCTGTTGGAGGGTTCTAAAGAAACATTATTTTAATGAAGAAAGCCGCCTCAAAGCTGACTGAATCTAAAATAAATAAGCAATCAAAATTAAGAAACTATACCTGAATTGACAAGGTAGGTCTAGTTACTGGTGGAAAGTGAATTTATTTTTTACGAAGTAAGTTTAACAAGTAAATAACAAGTAAAATAACCTAAGCAACAAGAAATTGCTAAGTGAGTTGAGAATCCCTGCCTGTGCATCAAAGTTCCCAATTTTTAACCAAGGGGGTTAGAAACTTGTTTTCTTCCTGGGCATGATCTATTCTGCTTCCTCTACCTCAAAAAAGTGAAATGCAAATATGTGAGGTACCGAGGTCAGATGGAGCGTCCAGTTGGGTTTCCTAGGACAATGTGGGGGTCAGCCTATGAGGCTAGGTCTGCCATTCCCCAAATGGTGTGCAGAGGTCCAAATTATTTTAAAATAGCAAGAAAAGAACATTAAAAAATTTTATTTATTTGAGAGAGACAGAGCTCAAGCAGGGGGAGAGAGGCAGAAGCAGAGGGAGAGGGAGAAGCAGACTCCCCACTGAGCTGGGAGCCAGAGGTGGGACTCGATCCCAGGACCTGGAGATCATGACCTGAGCTGAAGGCAGACGTTTAACCATCTGAGCCACCCAGGTGCCCCAAAGCACATGTTTTTTGAGTGAGGAGCAAAAGCAGAGGTATTTGATAGTTGAAATGTGTACTGAATTCAGCCGGGAGTGGGGTTAACACAAGAGATCTGACAATAGATATTCAAGAAGCTTTGTCATAGTGCATAGGTTGGAGAATTTTTTTTTTTAATTTAAAGATTTTTATTTTATTTATTTGACAGAGATCACAAGTAGGCAGAAAGGCAGGCAGAGAGAGAGGAAGGGAAGCAGGCTCCCCGCTGAGCAGGGAGCCCGATGTGGGGCTCGATCCCAGGACCCTGGGATCATGACCTGAACAGAAGGCAGAGGCTTTAACCCACTGAGCCACCCAGGTGCCCCAGAGTGGAGCATTTTTAACCACAGGAAGAAGGACAGCACAGCAATATAAATTAGATTCTAAAGGCGGGTTACCTCTCTCTCCCAACTTTGCCAAAGACAACCCCCCAAGCCATGTCTGACACTGTTAGGAGAGATTATATAAATGGAAGCACTTAGGAAAAATTACAGATTTTTCTTTGTATTAGGAATTCAAGTTTCCCCTTTTGATTCACCGCTTACGAATCTACCAGCAGGTACTTACCAATGTGTGCAGAAGACTTGATGGTATCTGACTGTGCGGTCCCTTTGCAAATACTCCGGCTTCTAACACTCTCTGTACTTGGGAGCAGGGAATGGCTTTATAGTTCCTCCCAGGTCTGAGGACTGAGTGGGGGCCTTTCTGCCCGGGTGCTTCTGTCCTGAAGCACAATAACAAAACAGGAAGAGTGTGGGCCCCACCTCCCTGACTCCACGAAATCGGAGATTGCATCTGGTCACTTACTTTATGTGCTTGGAATTCTGACAGCTGCCGTCACAGGTTGGACTCTGGAGCCAGTAGAAACTGAAGTGGGTGAGCGGCGCCAGCGTCGGCCTGGGAGTTCCCAGCACACCAGATGTGCTGGGTCTAAGAGAGAAGGAATGTTATGCAGAATGTGGGACCTCAGGTTAGTCATCATTTACATTTTCACCTTGTTAGTGGTCACAGTGAAATGCTAAGAGAAATGTTGCCTGATGGGTGATGATGTGGAGAACAAAAGGAAAAGAAATGTAAGAAAATTAAATTTCCTTGCAACTGAGAGCCCACGGACAAGTGTGGAGACAGGCAGAGTGACCTTCCTCCAGGAGCTCAGCTGCTTCTCCTTAATATTTGCTGGAGGCAAAAGGCACCTTAGCTTGACATTAGAACGGATCCTGTAAATCTTCTTTAACGTATTAAAAAAAATCCCTCTGGGGGCACCTGGGTGGCTCAGTCTGTTAAATGTCCTAACTGTCAATCTCAGTTTAGGTCATCAGTTCAAGCCCCACGTTGGGCTCGGGCTCTGCACTGGGTATGGAGTCTACTAAAAAAAAAAAACCCTTTGGAAACTTCCTTTCTTTCTACTCCCCCAGATATATGTTAGCAATCATCCTCTTTCTTCCCATGGGTTCTGTCCCCGTGCTTTAATAAAACCACACTTTCTGAATAGATGTTGCAAGAATTCTTTCTTGACTGTTCACTCCTGGACTCCAGCATTTCACATCACGTGACATGACCTTCAGACCCACACATCCCCCTGAAAAATAGGAATGAACTCAAGGAGCCACAGCAGCATCTTCATGGTTCGTTAGTCTCAGTCTTCAACGCGAGAAAATGCAGTGAGACAATCATGTCAGCAGCTGCCACACTGAAGACTCACTTTTTGAAGGTTTCGTCCATTTCACATTTAGAGAGAATTGTTTTTAAACTGTACATCACCCACATTGTCCAACTCATCTTTAAAAACCTTTTTTAAAAGTACAGATGATTGCCCAGACATTTAGGAAATGTAACAAATATGTGGGCAGATCATGACCTCAGTGTCACAAGTCTTGGGTTGGCGAATTGTCTTTAGCAGTTGTTATTGGAGAAATCTTGGGAAAATTATATAACTTTTTGAAGTTTCAGTTTCCTCAGTTAAAATAAATATGGTAATACCCAACTCAGCTGCGGTGGGGATTAGAGGAGAGAAGCCACGCAGTGTCTCGTACATGCACATGGTGAGCGGCTGGGATGGTGGCAACGATGACATCATTGCTGGGCCAGATGAGGTGTCTTGATCATTGAATCATAATATGGCACAGAGAAGGAACTCCAGGATAGATTGGTCAGACTGAAGCAAGGGGAAGGTTCTGGAAGAATAAACCTCTTTTTCCTGATTTCATTATAGTATAACCCTTAAGCTCTGTATCCAGAAGGCCTTGTGTACTTCTGAGTCTGTGGCTCGCTCATGAGGCATACCCTTTACCTTATTTCTGGCTAATTAAAGACGGTGTGGGGACAGCATTGTTCACTGGGCTGAGTTCAGATGCCTTCCCGCAGCTATGAAGATGATGATATTTGGATGGTTTCAAAGCTTAGATTTTACCCAGAAAGTAAGCCTTCAAAAGTATTATTAGTTTAAGCATGTTTTTAAAAAACCAAAATATCTATTACATTGAGTCGGGGACCCTGTGAGAGTGGGACCACAATCAGTGTCTGGAACCTCAGTCCTCAGGCGCTTACCTTGATGCGTACATGCATTTTTGGTGCACACCTTGTAGGTCGCGGGGCCTGGCCAGGCAAGCTGCTCCCATCAGTAGAAACAAAGGACTTAAAATACTGGTTGAGCATAAACACGATTATTTATCAGATTGTCTCATTTTCCATAATTAGCAAGAGACTTGTAGTAATTATTCAGTGGCACCTTTTTCTGCCGTTTTTAGCGCTTACTGTAGATCAGCTGTCCTTGAGGTCGTGGGATGGGGAAAGCTATCCAGGCCCCTTTTTGAAGTGGACCTAAACCCTCGGAAGTCAGATCGGTAGACAGTAATGGTCTTTAGGAACTATTTTGGACTTTCTGCCTTCCAGGAGCATGGTAGGATTGACGTTCTTGTCTGTGAGTGTTTGGCTGGGAACAAGGTCCGTGAACTGTGAGCGAAGGTGATCTGCGTGCGTGCTGGGCTCAGAGCGGTTAATGGACAGGATGAGACCCCAGAGCATTTTGTTTGTCCTCATTGTGTCACAGCTACTTTCAGCAGGGCTGCTCCATTAGCCCGGATGCCTGAGTGACTGGTGAGCAGAGCCTGGCCCCAGTGGATCTATAACACGAGAAAGAAAGAATCTTTGTCTTATTGCAAAGTTTTGAGATTTGGGGATTGGTGGTTAGTGTGCCATACCTCGCTTCTACCGATAGCTGCACCAGACGGATCTTTCTGGCTCCTTCATTGTATTTCTAAATCATCTTCTGAAGTCTCCCCTCTCTTCCTTCCCCACTCTGCTCTGATGTAGACCGAGAGCTAGAGAATCTGAGAGGGGAAAGTGAAAATTTATTTAGTTTTAGTCCCGGTTGAAATTGGACCTACCCAGTGCCATTTCTTTCTTTCTCTCTCTAAAAAACAAAGTGAAAACAACCACAAGTCCCTACCTATCACCCCCCCCCCACCTGCTAAAACAAAAAAATATCAAGAGGCTCCCTACCTAGATAAGTCTTCTCCACAGGTGTCTTTTTCAGTGGTGATAAAAAGTTATCACCACTGAAAAAGATTGATTGATGAAAAAGTTAATTGATTAATGTTCTTTCTTTCTTTCTTTTTTTTTTTGAGAAAGGGCAGAAACTCATGTTTGTTTCAATTTAAGGGCCAGTTACTTACAAATTTTGACTAAAACCAATTTTCCTTGTTTCAGAAGTATATTTTTAAGGAAGCAATAGTAGATTTTTTAAAAAAGATTTTATTTATTTATTTGATAGAGAGAGAGATCATAAGTAGTCAGAGAAGCAGGCAGAGAGAGAGGAGGAAGCAGGTTCCCTGCTGAGCAGAGAGCCCGATGTGGGGTTCAATCCCAGGACCCTGGGATTACGACCTGAGCCAAAGGCAGAGGCTTTAACCCACTGAGCCACCCAGGTGCCCCAGTAATAGATTTTTTTAGTTAATGGCTTTGTCTTATGAAAAATTATAGTGATTTTATTAGTAGTATATTGGTAAAATTTTTGTGGAATATTTAAAAACACACAAAAAAGTTTAAACTATATAAAACATATTTAATCTTATTAGTAAGATTAAAATAATGTATATTGATGGGAGATGAAATTATAGTTGGACTAAGAGCCTACAAGCTACTTTATTATTTATTTTTTTTAAATTTTTATTTGAATTCAGTTGACATATAGTGCATTATGAGTTTCAGAGGTAGAGGTCAATGATTCATCGGTCTTATATAAAACCCGGGGCTCATTACATTATGTGTCCTCCTTATTGACCATCACCCAGTTATCTCATCCCTTCACCCTACACTCTCTAGCAACCCTCAGTTTGTTTCCTATGATTAAGGGTCTCTTAAGGTTCGTCTCCTTCTCTGATTTCATCTTGTTTTATTTTTTTCTCTCTTCCCCTATGATCCTGTTTTGTTTCTTAAATTACACATATGAGCAAAATCATATGATAATGTCTTTCTCTGATTGACTTACTTCACTTAGCATAATACCCTCTAGTTCCATCTATGCCCTTGCAAATGGCAAGATTTCATTTCTTTTGATGGCTGCATAGTATTCCATTGTAGATATATACCACATCTCATTCATCTGTTGATGGACATCTAGGTTCTTTCCATAGTTTGGCTATTGTGGACATTGCTGCTATAAACATTCGGGTGCATGTGCCCCTTAGGATCACTACATTTGTGTCTTTAGGGTAAATACCCAGTAGTGCAATTGCTGGGTCATAGGGTAGCTCTATTTTCAACTTTATGAGGAAACTCCATGCTGTTTTTCAGGGTGGCTGCACCAGCTTGCGTTCCCACCAACAGTGTAGGAGGAATCCCCTTTCCCCACATCCTCGCCAACACCTGTCGTTTCCTGAGTGGCTAATTTTAATTTTCTTTGATGGCTTGAGGACTCCCCAGTGGCTCTGCTGTATCTTCCTTGGATGGCACAGCAGTCAAGGACGTTTCTACCCCAACCTTGTTTTGTCTCTTCTTCACTCAGAGGCAGACTTGCCTTATTCTCTGATGACTCTCCCAGCCTTTTCCTGCACTTTCCCTGTTTTCTTCTCACACAGGCATTTTCCTAAATAAAGTTTTCCATTTATTTGGAAATAATCTCATTTTGTCATCTGTCCTGGATTACAAGAATCTAATCCCAGGAGATTTTTTTTTTTTCTTTTAAGCCTCACTGATCCATAATCTGGTCACAAGGCAGACAGGACAAGAAAGTGAGTTATGTTCTGTGTAAACACATTCTGCCTCCAGGAAAACGGCCAACAGCTCTGCACTGGGGGCTGCGTGCCAGCAGCAGCATCTTCCAGGGCGAAGGACCGGTTACAAGGGAAAATCTTCCTTTACCATCCTGACTGTAATATGAACACTGGGTTCTCTCTGTGTTAGGCTTTTGAAATCTTCATTAATAGAAATTTTGTAACATGTCACAGTCCAAGAGTTTTATTTTTGAAATATCTTAATTTTTCTGGAAAGGGACATATTTGGCTTTTGGTAAGAAAAATGGAGCAGCTATCATAGAGAGAAGGGTGGCTAAAAGGATGGGTTAGTAAAGGGAACATCACAGGGAGAGACTTGGGGGGCGGGTGATAACTGGTTACCATCCTTTGCAGGAGAACATTGTGAACGGCAGAAGCACCAGGGCTGAACTGAAGGGGAATTTGGCCCTGAGGAGAGGGAAAGACTGATCTCTGAAAGCAGCTGTTTTGGAGATACCACAAACTGATGGTTTTTAAATTGAATGTGCGCAGGAATGTTCTCGGGAACTTGGCAAGATGGGGCATTCTAGCGGAGACTCTCATTCAGCAGGTCTGAATTATTACTGCATTTGTATTTAAAAATCTGCTCTTCTATAAGCTCCCTGAGATGTTTTGATGCAGTTAGTCTGTGGGTCATAGTTTGGAACAGCAAACTATCTTAGGTGGCTTGTCTGGGAGAGTTCCCCATTTCAGGGGGTACAGAGGCTAAAGAATAAATCCGGGTGAGTCCTCCTTAGTCAGTCCCAGGCTCTGGAAAGGAACTCTTTATTTATTTATTTTTTAAACATAACAGAATATTTGAAAAGATTTCAAGAGATTAAGCTCTTTCGAAAATTTTCAAGGTTATACATTTAATAATAATTTTGTCCTGATGGAGCTATTTTCCCGCACTGATTCAGTGTCAGCCCGACACGTGTTTCCCAGTCTAGTCCACTGTAGAAGTAGGATAATGACCAGCGGTACTTCCCTGGTAGGGGTAATGATGAAGGAGGCAAGTTAAGGAAAATAATTAGGACAATGCTTTGGATATTACAAAGCAGGGATTGGCAGACCTTCTCCACAAAGGGCCAGCTAGTAAATATTTTAGGCTTTGTGAGTTGTACTGTTTCTGTTGCAACCACTCAGCTCTGCCATTACAGCTTGCGAGCAGCCGCGGACCGGGGATGTATACTGGGGCTGTGTTCCAAGAAAACGTTATTTATGGAAATGGGTAGTGCACTGCCTTTAACCCACAGGCAAGTTCACCTAGTCTTGCCATACAGGCTTGATATATTCTACTATTAATAATAATAATATAATGGCTTGCAAATAATCTTTAATAATGAGCAAATCAGGTTTTTAATCAAGAAGTATATACATCACCTGTGATTATTTTTTCCCAAGGGAAACCACTCACAGGAACAATGAAAAAATATGTTGCATTTAAATGCTGGTGTCGTTTCGATGGAATCTGAAGAAATAAAGCTTTCACTGGACAAGAGATTGCCATTACATTGCTGTGGGCACTTCAGGGACAAATCCAGGCCAACGTGCAGCGTCCACACAGACTTTGGAAGAGTAAGACGAGAAATTTGCCTAAATCTTTAATCTCTGACCGTTTCCCTCTTCAAAAGGCCTTGGTCAGGGCTTAGGGCAGAACTTATCTCCCAAAGCACAGTTCATGGACAGAATGGCTGTGGTGCTTACCAAACCAGATGTTTATTCTGCTGCTCAAGGTTTATTGACATGGAATTGCTTGTATTTGTTTTAGATTTCAGTTCCAAGAAAATGTGTCTCCTAACAAAACTGGTACGCTTCCATTTATCAAATGACAAGATTGCATATTGTTTTGCTTTTTGCCTTGTTTACCTACAAGGTTAGAGGTAAATAAAAGGCTCAATCATTGTAATACTTTTCATCTACATGGGACATATACTTCTTCCCTAATGCTTGTTTTTTCAAATGAAAAAATGAGAAATTTTTCACATTTTTTCATTTCATGAAGATGAAATGAAAAATCATTTCAATTTTTCTTTTTCTTTCTTTCTTTTTTTTTTTAAAGATTTATTATTATTATTTATTTATTTGTCAGAGAGAGAGAGAGAGAGCACACAGGCAGACAGAGTGGCAGAGGGAGAAACAGGCTCCCTGCTGAGCAAGGAGCCTGATGTGGGACTTGATCCCAGGACGCTGGGATCATGACCTGAGCTGAAGGCAGCCGCTTAACCAACTGAGCCACCCAGGCGTCCCATTTCTTTTTCTTTTTTTAACCTTGAATCTGCTTCCTTTATTTTTTTATAATTTTTTAATTTTTTAAATAAACATATAATGTATTATTAGCCCCAGGGGTACAGGTCTGTGAATTGCCAAGTTTACACACTTCACAGCACTCACCATAGCACATACCCTCCCCAATGTCCATAACTCAATTTTCAAATGAAAAAAATGTTTGCAAAATTTTCAAATTTCAAAATACTACCTTAAATATTCTTTTATAGTTATCTTTCATTGTAAATGCCTTTACATTCTTCTTAAATCTGGCCGGACTATAAACCAAATATTATGAAAAAAATTAATTGATCATATTTGCAAGAAGAGTGCTGTTATCTATGTTAAGTTCCTCCAGAAGCAACATATATATGATTATAAATAAAATAAACTGTTAATAAGTACTTAATCAGCAATAGGGGTTTTGTAAATAAGTATATTCTGGGGAAAGGTTATGATCCACAGTCCCAGAATCAAGCAAAACTGGGTTCCAGTCCCGGCTCCACGATAAGGCCAGCTGTGTGGTCTTGGGCATGTTACCCAACTGCTCTGAGTCTCGGTTCATCATCTGTAAAATGGTAGAACAGCTGCCTCCACGTCACAGAACTATGTGAGATTTAGAGGACGCCAGTGCACGCGGTGTACCCTGAGCACAATGTCTGGTCCGTAAGGACTGGATGTGTGTAGCTGTTACCGCAGCTTCATTTTTATTTCTCCAGCGGTGCTTCTGTCAACATGTAAGAAATGTGCCTACTGGCTTTGCTTTCTTTCCTTTTTCTTTTTCTTGCCGTGTTCCAAGTTCATTGTCTGCGTACAACACCCAGGGCTCCGGGCAGCACGTGCCCTCCTTAATACCCTTAATATCCTTCATGTCTGATCACCGCCGTCGCTTTCTGACTCTAGCCTCTCCTCTTCGCTCCGGGATTTTTGAGCGATCACGGGCTGAGCAAATGGAGCACGACCTGACCCCGCAAACTTTGTTACCAGATACAGTCTGGGCAAGAGACTATCAGGAACATTGGTGCAGGAGTTTAAATATTTACCCACCATTGAAATTTTCCAATGTTTTCAACCATGGGGCTTGCTTTTCCTTCTGCGTAGTCCTATTTTTTCCACACAAGCCCCTTCTTTGGGGCCTGGCAGCACTATTTAGCCAGTGCCATTTAATTGTCCTTTTGGAGAGTCCGATGAACTTGAGGGAAGGGTGGAGTGGCAAAGAAGTTTTATGACACCATTTTGGTGTTCTCCATGGACCGAATTCTGCTAATTCTTTACAACCATCTCTCTCTGTCCTCTCAACTCTGAAATACAGAATCCTATTAGATTTCCCATTTTTTTCTTTTAGTCTTTTTTTTTTTTTTTTTAATAGGAACTGGCTGACAATAAAGTCAAAAGCTTTATGCTGACCGATTAGAACCACTGAAGCTGAAAACAAAGGCCACGACAATAGCAAGAAGCCTCAGGGTTTTCAACAGGAAGGAAACCGGGAAATCCGGAGAAGCTTTTACTGCCCGGGTCTTCAAAGGCTTCAGTATCCGTTGTTTCTGGGTGAGGATGGCACTCCTGGCTCTCTGCCACGGCCTGGGCCCAGTGAGGTGGTACTGGTAGGAGTTGCAGGGTCCAAAATAGAGCTTTATAGCCAGTTTGGGGTCTTTCGGCAGGAGAGACAGGATGTCTGGCTTCGCACCTATCTCTAAGGGGAGCTCGTCCAAGTAGTCGATGTAATTGGTCTGCAGCGTCTGGCTCTGGCTCTTTCCAAACCTTAATGAAAAAAGTAAAAAATGGCAGATTCACAAAATGTTCTAAGTCCCAGAAGAACAGGAGGTGTTTGACAGCGCTTGGAAGAATGACGGGCTGAGTGAGTAAAGGAGGTTTGAATGACTCTCTGGTGGAAGGTTCGAACTTACCCCGTCTGAAGGCCTGTCTCAGATTGAGAGTAGGCTGTAAAATCAAGAGCTGTGAGGTCATGGAAGCCTGAGGAATGGGACAAGGTTTATAACCATGATTACTATTTGATATTTAGTAAGCGGCTTCAGTTCTCCCGGCAATACACATTAGTCAGGATGGCTGCAAAGATTCATGCACTAACACATATGAAAGCCTTGCTCAGTGCCTTGCACAGAGGAGACACTTAATATTTGCATGTTAAATTATTAAAGTAGTTGGCGCTCTGGCTGGCATGAAACAGGTACTCAATAGATGTTAGATTAATTAGAATTTGACCATGAGACAAGCCATACATGTGATGTCAGGCCCCTGAGTCTACTCTCCAAGGGTGCTTGGTCACTGGTGGACCCCATTTTACCCTATCATAGAGCATACATCTACTTTCGCTTCTCACTGACTCCTTCTGATTTACTTTGATTGGAAATCCCCCAGCTAACTTTTCAGAGACACATGGCCACTCTTACTACCGCTGCTCTCATCCCATTTCCTTTCTCACCACAGGATCTAACATGGACATCATACAAAACTGAAATAAAACAAGTCCAGGAAAAATGTCCCGATTTGGTAAAATTTCTATCTTTATGTAGTTGGTCCTTTTTAAAAATTTTTTAAGATTTTATTTATTTATTTGAAAGAAAAGATGAGAGAGAGCAGGGGCACGGGGAGGGGTAGAGGAAGAGGGAAAAGCAGACTCCCCACTGAGCAGGGAGCCCGAGGTGGGGATCATGACCTGAGCCGAAGGCCGATGCTTAACTGACTAAGCCACCCAGGCACCCCATGGGTTGGTTCTTAAACTAGTATGTATAAGAATCACCTGGGGAGAACATAAAAATACAAATTTCCAGTTTCATCCTGAGGTTCCAATTCAGTTGGTCTGGGTTGTGACCCAGGAATTTGCATTTTTAAGAAACAGGTAGGTGGTTCTTGTGGGTAGTTAGGTCACCCTGAGAAACATTGCTTTATGTAAGGAATTAAAAAAAAATTCTTACAGATCGATTCTTTTTTCATTCCTCTGGATAATGTCTGCCATCATAGTCCTCTCTGAGGGCAAGGTACACAAACCTAGAACTAAAAGGCTGGTTTGAGTGGTGGGTTTGATTCAATGTCATTGCTTTTTCTAGTAGTTGGTTCCTACTGTTAAGCTTGGCCATTTGCGCATCTTATGCCAATCAAGGCAGTGATGCTGCTGAAGTCCAGGCTGGGATGAGCTCTGTGTGGTCTGCCCTTAAGGGGAGCCCAGGTTACAGTGAGACCGCTGAGGTGGGGTGCATAAGGAAAGAGGCTGGAGAAGGAAGGTGAGCCTGGAGAGCCAGAAATCATGCCAGGTGGGTTGAGCTCTATTTTGAAGGTGATGGGAAGCCATGGAAGGGTTTTCTGTAGGTGGTGACAAGATCAGATTTTCCTTTTAGAAAGATCCTTCTAGCTGGTGAATTTTGGAAAATGAGCTCTAGGAAAGTGGGTCTAAAGGTAGCAAGACGTGTTGAGAGGCTGTTGAAGTAAACCTGGTGGGAGTAAAGTCAAGCAGTGGGGGGCAGAGAAGGTAGATTGATGCAGGAGTTATCACTGTGTGCTTGTGATTCCATCCCTGTCCATGGGTGTTCTCAGACACGGTGAAATGGTCAGTTTCCCCTGGATGTAGTTAGTCATCAGACATACCAGAGTCAATTAGTCCAAAACCGAGCTTCACTGAAGCTCTCCTGGTAAGACTTGTATCTTCCCCCACATGTCCTCTCTTTATTCCTGGCTATGCTATCCACCCAGTTCCCGTGCCAAGATCTGCATGTCATCTGTGATTCCACTCTCTCTCTGATTTTCTACATTCAGCCAATCATCATGTCCTGTGGATTTTATCCCCGTTTCTCACATTTCTATCGTCTTCTCCACTTTGTCTTTCTGCCAGGCTCAGCTACATCATATTTCAGCAGAGACTTGCAGTGGCCTTCTCACTGGTCTCAAAGACCCCATTCTTTTCTCATTTCAAGCATGTCTTCCACACCAGTGCTGAAATAATCTATTGAAAATGTAAGTCTGGTAATGTTTATTCCTTGCTTATAACCTTTCATTGGGTTCTCTGGCTGAAGAGCTTTCTAAAATGGAGATTTTAGGTGCTCAGGTCAGACTTAATCAGGGTCCCTAAGGATCCAGATGATTTTTATGTATGGCCAGATTTGGAAAGAACTGATGTACATTTTATATTGTAAGCCTTTTAGCACATACCCTCCCCAATGTCTGTAACTCAATTTTTCAAATGAGTTATGGACATTGTCCTGTGTCCTGGCCCTTGTCTTGAAAGATTATTCTTTAAAAATCTCTCATCCCTCTCTGCCTCGCATGTTATGTTCTGGGAATGTTAAATAGCTTGTAATTCTCCATATCCATCACACCTCTATGCTTTGGCTCAAGAGAGTCTCTTCTGGACCTGAGAAACTCGGTCATCTAGCAAGTTTTCTTGGCCACATGCCCTCATTTATCCCAACATGCTGCAAAGCACCCTTTTCCTTCTTTCTACGCACTCCATGCATCCCTCTACCAAAGCATTTATCTTGGTATCTGGAAATGATCTGTTCGTATTGCTATCTGTCCCACCAGGCTCCAGCACAAGGCTAGGTATTCAATGAGTCTTGGTTGAGCTCAACTGAACCCTGGGGTCAGGGAGATAATGGCCTCCTGAGGAATGCAAAGTGCTATGCAGATCCTTAGACCAACCCTTTCAATAACCTTAAAACTTTGTAAGGATCGGTGAGGTTGAGCTTCTTAACATATTGAGAGTTAATTTGGAGTTAATGTAGAGGCCCTGGGTCTCTAGATTTGCACATATTCAGAGGAAATTATAAACATCCTATAGGTGAAGTCAGGAGTCAGAGATCCTTTCCTTCTCAACTATTCTTTCATGATTCCAGGAAAGGATAATATGTACTTAGCTTTATGAAAATTGAAATTCTCTGAACTTTCTAATATTTTAAAGGGATGATTACAGTTCTTTATTATTATTTTTACTATTATTATTGTTGTTATTTTATCTCTATATTTGTTATTTTGCAAGTTCTCCACTAACATTTTAGGACATTAATCTCATGAGAGTTGCCTAAGTTTGGGCAACTTCTTCCTAGCAGTCTCCTTATCTAAACCTGTTATTGAGCAAACTCCATCAGAGATAAAACCCTCAGCCCCTCACTTTCCCACTTGCATACCTTTGAAAACCCTGGTTGCGCAATGGGCTTGAAGTTCGACAGTTGGGAAAATGGAACCTAGGGGTTGGATGAGACCAACGCATGCCAGAGTTGACTTCTCCAGGTGAGGAGGGAACATGTATTTACACAGTGAGACCATCTTATCCTCTACTTTCACAAGTGAATCTTCAAGGAATGGAAAAGAGAAAGTATATCCCGTTGCAAAGACAATGACATCAATCTTCTCCTCCACTGTTCCATCTTCAAAGATGGCAGAAGTTTCCGTGAGCTCTTTCACTGTCAGTTTCACCTTGATGGCTCCGTAGAGTATATGACTTGGAAGATCATCATTTAGTACAGGCTCTTTCATAAGATAGCTGAAACACGAAGAAGAAAACAGTTAGAAGGAACATTTAATGATGTTGGGTGAGTCTTGAAACTCTCTTGATATTTTATGGGGTTGGCTCTTCAAATAAAGAGATTTCTCAACTATCCATAAAACTTTCTAGCTTGACTAGTTGATCTACCTCAAACCTTACTTCTGACTTGATTCTCATGTCACAAATCTCTCCCCTCAATAAAGAAGAGAAAACACGTAGGTCTTGTGGGTAAAAGACATTTCAAAAAACGAGGCATCCCCAAGGGCTTAAACAAAATACCAGTGGCTATGGTCATTCCAGTCATTGTTACCCCATTGATGTTTCCACTATTGTTTTAATTATCTTGTTGTTCTACTTAATCTCCATCTGATCATAAGTAAGAAAGGAAAATATTGTTAAATCCCCATTAGTTTTGAAACTTTTATTAAGGGATCAGCATAAAAACCAATGTATGAAATTAAGTTTGGGATATTTGTTGATCCCAAATATCCATGGAGTCTCTGCATGTGATAGCATGTGTGATAGAGCAAAGTCTGGTTGTACTTCTGGAATTCCCCTTTTCACAGATTTGAGAAACATTTTTTTTTTTTTTAAATAAGACAATATGGGGCACCTAGGTGGCTCAGTGGGTTAAAGCCTCTGCCTTCAGCTCAGGTCATGATCCCGAGGTCCTGGGATTGAGTCCCGCATTGGGCTCTCTGCTCAGCAGGGAGCCTGTTTCCTCCTCTCTCTCTGCCTGCCTCTCTGCCTACTTGTGATCTGTCTCTCTGTCAAATAAATAAATAAAATCTTAAAAAAAAGAATAAGACAATACATGCTACATGTATCAGATCTCAGAACTGAGCAGTCACATGGCATTTGTTGAAAGATTCCAAAGTTCTGTTTTTGTATTTTTAAGGGAAGAAGCCTGTTATTGACTAAAGAAAAATAAACATTCATACTGTTTGCTTGTGTTTATAAGATCAGTTATATATAACTTTGAGCTCAGTAGAGATTTATTTCTTGGCAAAGAGATTGTGAGTATGTTTTCAAAAGCTGCTCATGGGAAGAGCCCTTATGGTATACAGAATTAACAAAGCATGAGGTATCACATGGAGAATTTGGGACACATTTCCCACCACACCCCTCTGAAAGGAAGGCTTCAATCTCTTCAAGCAGCCTTTGCCAGTGTTGGACAACTTTGGGAACTAGGAAATTCTTCCCATGATCCTAGTTCTGCTTTCTAGAGCAGCTCATGATATTTTTTTCTTTTTTAAATTTATTTTTTAATTCATGTATAATTAACATATAGTGTTATATTAGTTTCAGATGTACAATATACATTCAAGAGTTCTATACATTTCTCAGTTCTCATTAAGATAAATGTACTCTTAATTCCTTTTGTCTATTATCTCCAGCCCCCCACTCATCTCCTCTCTGGCAACTACCAGTTTGTTCTCTGTATTCAATAGTCTGTTTTTTTGTTTGTTTCTTTTGTGTCTTAAGTTCCACACACGAGTCAAATTGTACGGTGTATTTCTTTCTCTGACTGACTTATTTCACCTAACCTTATACCCTCTGGGTCCATCCATGTTGTTGTAAATGGCAAGGTTTCATTCTTTTTATGGCTGAGTAATCTAATTAAAAATGGGCAGAAGACCTGAATAGATGTTTTTCCAAAGAAGACTTATAGATCGCCAACAGACACGTGAAAAGATACTTAGCATCACTCATCATCAGAGAAAGACAAATTAAAACCATAATGAGATATCAGTTCATATGTCAGAATGGCTAAAATAAAAAACATAAGAAATAACAATGATGTGGATGTGGAGAAAAACCCTAAATGCACTGTTGGTGGGAATGCAAATTGGTGTAGCCACTGTGGGAAACAGTGGAGGTTACTAAAAAAGTTAAAAATAGAATTATATGGAAAAAAAAAA
>PISX010030037.1:0-19234 GCA_004024625.1 Mellivora capensis | reverse complement strand
TCCAGCAACACTCAGTTTGTTTTGTGAGATTAAGAGTCACTATGGTTTCTCTCCCTCCAATCCCATCTTGTTTAATTTATTCTTTTCCAACCCCCCAAACCCCCCATGTTGTATCTCCACTTCCTCATATCAGGGAGATCATATGATAGTTGTCTTTCTCCGATTGACTTATTTCACTCAGCATGATACCCTCTAGTTCCATCCACATTGTCACAAATGGCAAGATTTCATTTCTTTTGATGGCTGCATAGTATTCCATTGTGTATATATACCATATCTTCTTTATCCATTCATCTGTTGATAGACATCTAGGTTCTTTCCATAGTTTGGCTATTGTGGACATTGCTGCTATAAACATTCGGGTGCACGTGCCCCTTCAGATCACTACGTTTGTATCTTTAGGGTAAATACCCAGTAGTGCAATTGCTGGGTCATAGGGTAGTTCTATTTTCAACTTTTTGAGGAATCTCCACGCTGTTTTCCAGAGCGGTTGCACCAGCTTGCATTCCCACCAACAGTGTAGGAGGGTTCCCCTTTCTCCACATCCTCACCAGCATCTGTCATTCCCTGACTTGTTAATTTTAGCCATTCTGACTGGTGTGAGGTGATATCTCATTGTGGTTTTGATTTGTATTTCCCTGATGCCGAGTGATGTGGAGTACTTTTTCATGTGTCTGTTCGCCATCTGGATGTCTTCTTTGCAGAAATGTCTGTTCATGTCCTCTGCCCATTTCTTGATTGGGTTATTTGTTCTTTGGGTGTTGAGTTTGATAAGTTCTTTAAAGATTTTGGACACTAGCCCTTTATCTGATATGTCATTTGCAAATATCTTCTCTCATTCTGTAAGTTGTCTTTTGGTTTTGTTCACTGTTTTCTTTGCTGCGCAAAAGCTTTTGATCTTGATGAAATCCCAACAGTTCATTTTTGCCCTTGCTTCCCTTGCCTTTGGCGATGTTCCTAGGAAGATGTTGCTGCGGCTGAGGTCGAAGAGGTTGCTGCCTATGTTCTCATCAAGGATTTTGATGGATTCCTTTCTCACATTGAGGTCCTTCATCCATTTTGAGTCTATTTTCATGTGTGGTGTAAGGAAATGGTCCAATTTCATTTTTCTGCAAGTGTCTGTCCAATTTTCCCAACACCATTTATTGAAGAGGCTGTCTTTTTTCCATTGGACATTCTTTCCTGCTTTGTCGAAGATTAGTTGACCATAGAGTTGAGGGTCTATTTCTGGGCTCTGTGATTTGTGATTTTGATTTGCATTTCCCTGATGTTTAGTGATGTTGCCCATCTTCATGTCTCTCTGCTAACCATGCTATGTCTTCTTTGGAAAAATGTCCATTCATTTTAATGGGATTTTTTTGGGAGTTGAGTTGTATCAGTTCTTTATATATCTTGGATATTAAACCCTTTTTATATATATCATTTGAAAATATTTTTCCTCATTAACTAGCTTGACTCTTTGTTTTATTGATAGTTTCCCTTGGTGTATAAAAGCTTTTTGTTTTCAATAGTCCCAATACTTTATTTGTGCTTTTGTTTCTCTTGCCAGAGAAGATATATCTATAAATACATTGCTAAAGGTGATGTCCAAGAGATTACTGCCTATGCTTTCTGTTAGGAACATTGTTATCATTTTAATTTGTTTTTATGATGTGCTTAAAATTTCCTTCCTTTGGAAACCAAAGATTTTTTAATTAAACTTTTGAGGATATTTTACTAAAAGGAAATTCTATCCATACTTTAAAAACATTTGCTTAAGGTTTTCCTTTTCACAGAAGTCAATTTGATTTATTTCTGGGACCAAATATTCTAAGGACTTGTTTCATTGTTTGCTGAAATATTACTGGTGTCAGTTATAGTACCATGTGCTAAACTGTTGGTCTCTCTCTCTCTCTCTCTCTATATATATATATATATTTAGCTTATTTATTGGACATTATAAATTTTCCTCATTTTGCTTGATGATAATTATGCAAACCTAATTTTCTCAGTAGTATTATATCATAACTATTATTATCATTAAATATTTATTGAGTTTCTTCTTGTGCCATGGTTTTGGAATTCAAGCAGGTATAAATCAGATTCTACATCCATAAGGATCTAAAATGCCCCAAAATTGCCATAAAAATATTTTGGTTGAAATTACAGATTAGATTCCATTGCAAAAACTTTAAAGAATAATCCAATTTCTTTGGCTTCTTGATAAGCTGAAGTGAAGAGTAGGTCAAATTTCTAAGATCTCGCTAATTCTTATTATGTGCTAAGGTTTTTTGCCAGGTGGTTAATATTTATTATCCTGTGTAACCTTCACAAAATACCTAATATATGGTTAAGTTCAAATCCTGCTTTACAGGTGAATATGTATGAGGGTCTTACATAGGTGAAGTGACTGGGCAAAAGTTATACATCAGCTGAATGGTAGAGATGAGATTTGAATAAAACCTATTCTCTTTCTACTACTTGCTTAAAAAGAAAATTAGAAACATTGATGAGAATTAAATTCCTTTTGTTGTGTAAGGAAAAGAGATTCTTGAGATATAATGAAAATGAAAATGTAAACTGCAGCAAAAGGCAGTGAATTGAAAGCTCTTTTCATTGGGTTGGAAGGGACACAGATCCAAAAGCTAAGTGTTCAAATGAAAAAAATATTACCATTAGGGGATTAAAAGTTTATACCTTGAGGAAAAATGTATTAAAATACATGTGATTAATGATGAATGAACACATGTTAATTACCACATGATAATCAACATCTTACAATGCAAGATAGATTGAATATACAGTTGTGGAGAGAGGACAGGAGAGAAGGGATTATTCAGAGGAGAAATGATTAGTGACCAAGGAGAGTTAACACATCCCTTGTTTCCATAGGAACGGAGTGAGCAAAAAATAGGTAGTTCCTATCCAGGGATTAGAGTCTACATGCATTGTTTTTACTTTGATACCAATGCTTCTCTGACACTGTATATATACATATATAGATAGGTTTTGACCTTGCCATAATTATTGGCACCTGTGTCTGACCTTAGCTACCTACAGATTCTCTGCATCCTGCTGCTTCTCTCTTTGCAATCTAGCTCTGATGACCTCTGATTCCCTTACCACAGCACTGATGCACTAATATGGGGATCTCTCTTTCATTCCTGACTATAGTGTCATAGGACTTTGGCTATCAGTGTGTCCTTTAAAAGCCATGCTTCTCACCTCTCCATAATTCACTGCAAGCATCTGTGACCCCCTTAAGTGTTTCTAAATTCAGAACACCACACTTCCAACCTAGGTCACCTTTGGCCCTGCTTCTGGCTTGCTCTCTCTATCCTGGACCCATTTTACCATCTGTAAGTAATAGTACTCACATAATAGAATAATGCATTTTACTCTACATACAAAATCTCAACAGGGAGTTACTAATTCTCCTTGCAACAAATGAGCACATTTAAAAAATACAACTAATTTTTAGGTCACCTATATATTTCTTGCTTCACACTTCCAAACCAATTAACAAATATGTGTAATGTCCTAAGATGGCTTATACTTACATATATATGCTTAAATTTTAATATAGTTAAATGACTACATACTTGAAATTTTAGAACCAATTGAGGGAATTAAATTTTAAACATTGGCCTTAAACTACCCATTGAACCAGATGGAGTTCATAGATATAGATATATAGAACATTTTTTTCCAAAAGCAACAGAATAAGCATACTTTTCACGTGTATGTGAAACATTTTCCAGGATAAATTAAATGTTAGATCACAAAGTTTTTGTAAAATCAAGAGGATTGAAATCACATCAGACACCTTCTCTGACCACAATACAATGTTACAAAACTAGAAATTAATTACATGAAGAAAACTTAAGGAAAAAAACACACAAAAGTGAAGATTAAATAACATGCTACTGTACAACCACTGGATCAAAAAAAAATAAAATGGGAAATAAAAAAATAC
This sequence comes from Mellivora capensis, assembly GCA_004024625.1. Taxonomy (NCBI): domain Eukaryota; kingdom Metazoa; phylum Chordata; class Mammalia; order Carnivora; family Mustelidae; genus Mellivora; species Mellivora capensis. The sequence goes on along the minus strand of PISX010030037.1, from coordinate 15,279 downwards.
CTTGAGACAAACAAAAATGAAAATGTTACATACCAAATTTATGTGATGTAGCAGAAGCAATTCTAAGAGGAAAGTTTATATTGATAAATGTCTACATTAAGAAAGAAGAAAGTCTCAAACAAACTTTACACCTCAAGGAACTAGAAAAAGAACAAAATATCAATGACAATATGAACTAGTTCTTGGAAAAGGTAAACAAAATGGAGAAACATTTAGCTAGACTCACCAAGAAAAAATGAGAATGGGCTCAAACAAATAACATCAGAAATGAAAGGAGATGTTACAAAATATACCACAGAAATACAAAGGATTATAAGAGACTACTGTAAGTAGTTAAAGGCCAACAAATTCAATAATCTAGAGGAAATGTACAAATTCCTACAAATATACAACCTACAAAGATTGAATCATGATAAAATTAAAAACCTGTACAGGCTTATCCCTAATAAAGAGATCAAATCAATAATCAAATGTCATTAGGAGCAACAAACAAAAGTCCAGGACAAGATGGTTTCAGTGGTGAAGTCTTCCAAACGTTCAAAGATTTAATACTTGTTCTTCTCATACTCTTAAGAAAATAGAAGATATGGGAACTCTTCCAAACTTAATTCATGAGATATTACCCTGATATCAAAACCAGACAAGGACACCATAAAAGAAATTATAGGCCAATATCCTTCATAAACATAGGTGCAAAAATTTTCAACAAAGGACTAACAAAATGAATTCAATGATACATCAGGGAATGTACCTCAACCTTATATGGCCCATATATGATAAGCCTACAGCTAACATCATACTCGATATTGAAAATCTGAAAGCTTTCTAATAAAAAGCCTACAAAATGAAACAAAGGAGTAAAACTGTCCCTGCTTACAGATGACATGCTATTATACATGAAAAACTATAAAGGCTCCATCAAACACTGTTAGAACTAATAAATGAATTCAGTTAAGTTATAGGATACAAAATCAATATAAAAAATTCGTTGCATTTCTATTTGTTAATAACAAACTATGAGAGAGAGATATCAAGAAAACAGTCCCATTTACAATTGCATCAAAAAGGACAAAACACCTAAGAATAAATTTAACCAAGGAGGGGAAAGATGTGTATATTTAAAACTATACATTAATGAAAGAAATTGAGAAGACAGAAACAAATGGAAAGGCATTTTATGCTCATGGGTTGGAAGAATCAATATTGTTAAAATGTATATACTATTCAAAACAACATACATATTCAGTGCAATCCCTACTAAAATTCCAATGGCAGTTTTTCAAAGAAATAGAAAAAATGATCCTAAAGATAAAATGGAACCACAAGAAAAAGTATTGCCAAAACAATCTTGAAAAGAACAAAGCTGGAGGCATAATGCTCCCTTATTTCAAACTATACTATAAAGCTATTACTATGCCTTTATTACATATTAATATTACATTACATAGTACATATTAACACTATATGGTGTTACCATAAAAATGGAAATATAGATCAATGAAACAGAATAGAGGGCCCATAGTAAGTCCATGGATATATGGGTAAATTAATTTACAGTAAAGGAACAAAGAATATTCAATGAGGAAAGGACAGTCTCTTCAATAAATGATCTTGGGAAAATGAGAACTATATGCCAAAGAACTCAGCTATCTTTCACCATAAACAAAAATTACCCCCAAAATGGCTTAAAGACTTGAATGTAAAGCCTGAAACCATTTAACTCCTAGAAGAAAAATAGTGGTAAACTCTTTGACATAAGTCTTGGCAATGATTTTTTTGAATCTGACATGAAAAGCAAAATAAACAGGGCAAAAATAAATAAGTGGGACTATATCATACTTCAAAAGCTTCAGTACAGTGAAAGAAACCATCGACAAAATGAAAAGACAGCATACTGAATGAGAGAAAATATTTGCAAATCACATCTGATAAGGGGCTAATATCCAAAATATATAAGAACTCATACAACTCAAAAACAAAAGAAAAACCAATCTCATTAAGAATGGGCAGATCTGACTAGACAGTTTTCCAAAGATGACAAATGGATGGCCAACAGGTACATGAAAATATCCTGAACATCACTGATCATCAGGAAAATGCAAACAAAGCCACAATGAAATACCATTTCATATCTGTTAGAATGGCTATTGTTAAAAAGATAAAAAATAACAAGTGTTGGCAAGGATGTAGAGAAAAGAGGACCTGTGTGCACTGTTGGTGGAATGGATATTGGTGCAGCCATATGGAAAACAATATGGAGGTTCCTCAAAAAATGAGAAATAGAACTACCTTTCGATCCAGTAATCCCACTACTGGGTATTTGCCCTAGAAAATGAAAACATTAATTCAAAAAGATATATGCACTCCCATGTTCATTACAGCATTATTTACAATAGTCAAAATATGGAAACAGCATAATATCAGTTGATGAATGAGTAGATAAAGAGATTGTGAGATGCACACACGCACACACAGAGGAATATCATTCATCCATAAAAAAGAAGGAAATCTTGCTATTTGCAACAACATGGATAGATCATGAGGACATTAAGCTAAATGAGAAAAGGAAAATCAAATATTGTATGATCTTGCTTCCATGTGTAATCTTTGGAAAAAACCCAATATCATAGATGTGGAGAGCAGATTGGTAGTTGCCAGAGACAAGGGTGAGAAGGTATGGGAGAAATGGGTGAAGGAGGTAAAAAAATAAAAAGAAAAGCAAACAGCAAAATACTGTAGATACCTGCTAAATGTTCAGCTTCATTATGTCTGTATAAGTTTTATAATAAATGCTAAAGAGGAAAGATTACTTCATCTACTTTGTACTACATTGAGTGTAGCAGATATATCCAGATGATTTATAAACTTCTGATTATGATCATTCCTTGAGAAAGGAAAAAACCTAAAACATCTTTAGCTCTGAAAAAAAAATACATTAGCAACCAAGGTCATAAGAAAATAGCTTTCATTCAACTCTGCACACCTGCCCTATTTCCTTCTTTTCATTGGCAGACATCTATACAGAATATTCTAAATTGACATTGCTTTCCAAACTTCAGGTAATGAGCCATTAATAGCTCATAAAATCTAACCTAGTGCTTCATAATCAATATTTTAAAATATGAGATACATTAGAATGTTGCATTTAACTATGAATAAGTATTATTTCATACATTTTTATTTTATCATATATAGAAAGGACACATCATTTTGTAAATCTTTTTTTTCAGTTTCCCACATTTTTTATTCTAAGATGCATATATCTTTACATATTTTACATTTCTGAAATCTAGATACATCTTAACATTAATAGAGTCTTAAAATCACAGTTGGCCAGTCAGTGAATGTGATAAAGTTGTCACTGTGAATTTGTGAACTTGTCATAGCTCTTCATGTTGTCATTGGTTAAAAAAAAAGTTGCTGCTAAAAAAATAGTATTATATTTATAAATGAAAATATATACTGAAAAATCTTTGTCGTGAAGTTAATTTTGCATTGTAATTATTATGGGGTTACCTAGAGATATGTGATAAACAACAAGAAACTTAAATGATGGCATGACTATATTGCTGTTTATTTTTAATATTATTCTTGGTCTTCTATTGGTATTGTTTTCCCCTGCCAAAATTTTTAAATTTATATCTTCCAATAACTTTTATCATGTATGCTTCTGAGCATCACCAAATCCTTTTAAAAACAATGTAAATGTCTGTACATCTTTACTAAGTTTTTATGCAAGTAATTATCAAGGAAAGTATAAAGTAGATTCAATGCATTCATTTGGAATGATTTTCAATACATAATGTGAAGTGGGAAAAATTAAACAACAACCAAAAAATGTGTTTGACAAAATCCTATTTAACAGAGCGGGGGTTGGGGGGGTGGGACCAAAGAAAGATGGCATATAACCAACACTGGGCTCTCTATTGTGTTGCTCTCCATCCTGAGGCTACAGAAAAAGGAAAAAAAAAAAGAAGGATAGTAAACAAAATGCTCAAATCACAAACTATAGTGGAAGAGAAAAGACTAGGTCTCAGCAGCTGTGGAAGGGGTCAAGAAGAATCCACTCACTATGTACAGAACACAGGTGATCCTGACAGATGATTCCACTTGAAACATGAGGTAAAGGTAAAGAAAAGCATGGAAACTAAATATACCACTATAGGAGGGGGCAAAGAAATCTAATATGCAATGAGACAGGTGAAAAATCTAGTCTGGAAAAAAGTCCAAGACAGAAGAAAATTCCCCCAGAGAACTCCTCAGTAGAGGAGAATTTAGTAAGCATATTAAATTTAAAAAGCAAGAGCTCAAACAAAGTAGTAGACACAAGACTGAATTGAATGAAATTTTTAAATGCTAAAGAAAATAAAATGAAGGCCAAAAGAGCAACATCAAAAAGTTAATAATAAATTTAAAAGGTTGAAGAACAGATCAAACAATGGCTAATGAAAACACTAATTAATGATGTAGAAGAAAAGCCTGTTTATGTAAACACAAAGGAAAAGGATACAAAAAAACTATAGATAATATTATAGATATATGAAATGTAATAAGCTGTCATTAAATATACCAGAATTTGAAAACCAAACAAATGAAACAGAGAACACTGAGACATTAGAGAAGAAAATGTCCAGAATGGAATCTGCAGAAAAGTAAAAATTGTGTTCTGTTCATGATAAATACCGAACAATGAACACAGAGACAAATACTAAGTAAGTCATCACACTTCGAGAGAAGAAAATGAACTCTGGGAAGAAAATCATTTTTTGATAAAGAGAAAAAAAATTAAGCCAGTCACAGACTTCTCCACAGCAGTCACTGCCAAAAGGCAATTAAGCAATTCCAGCACAGTTCTGAAAAAAAGTAATATCATGCTAGACGATAATTCACACAACACTCCAGACAAGCATAAAGCTACAGACAGGTGCTCTCAAATACAAAATCATTTCAGGAATAAAATATTCTGGAGTTCTTACTGAAAAACAAAAATAAAATAAAACTACTCAACAACTCTATCTAAGAAATGAACTGAAATCAGAGTAGAACACGCCAGAATGAGAAGACTAGTGCTGTATATGAAATCATTTAAATATAAACAAAAGACTGAACACCCAGGGTCACAAATCATGATTAGAAAAAAAAAAGTAAATGGTTCCAAGTCAGTCCTTAGAGTACTTGGTTGGTACAGGTACAGGTCGCACATGACTGCCCTGTCCTTTTCCTATTATTAGTGTCAGGCAGGCAGGCAGGGCTGGGTTCTGGTGTCATGGTTACAACTGTGCTTCTGTTCCTTACCCCAGTGGTTTTCCAACATTTAAAAATAAATAAATTGGTACTACAAGGATAGATCGAGGAATAATTTTTTGTAAGTTTGTAATGGGGGAATATAATTAGTATTTAAGCCATTGACATTAAATGATACCTATTTTTAGCTATTTAAATCAGTTTTGTGGCTTTATCTAGTGGCAGCAATATGACCGTTGGACTTCTTTTTGAATTACTCATTGTCTTCCATTTGAAAAAAGATAAGAATTTAATGTTCTCTGAAAAGTCATAGCCAAAAATACATTCCATTCAGGCATTGTGCTGACTGAGAGGAACAGAAAAGGTACAATTTTATATTTCAGATAGCCAAAAGAAGAAAAATATCAAGAGAAAGACCAGTATTAATTAGATGAAATTGACAGATGTTAAGATATTAAATAATCAAATAAAATCTAAATATGGAACAAGAAATTCGCATCATTTTAAATAGGTAGATTTGTAGGGGGAAATTTATTTTTTGGCAGTTTTATTTTTATTTTTCTGTGAAATGGTTTTCTTAAACAGAAGCAGACTAATTAAAAATTCACTTCCTTGGGGCACCTGGGTGGCTCCATGGGTTAAAGCCTCTGCCTTTCACTCAGGTCATGATCCCAGGGTCCTAGGGTCGAGCCCCACATCGGGCTCTCTGCTCAGCAGGGAGCCTGCTTCCTCCTCTCTCTCTGCCTGCCTCTCTGCCTACTTGGGATGTCTAATAAATAAAATCTTTTAAAAAATTCACTTCCTTGTATGATTTGAAAACTGAATAGGGAAAAGTAGACAAACAATTCATGAAGCTGGAAGTTTTGGAATTTTCATCCAGGAATATACAAACTTTAATATGCCTGTTGAATGCTATCCCAGTCACTAGCTAACTTCTGACTCTGAAGGTCCAGGTGATGTTTAATGACTCAGCAATAATGGTAAAATGTCCCTTTGTATTATTTTTCTCTCTGAGAAGATACAAATATGTAATGGAATGTTTTGACTTAAATGTTTTTGATAAATATTATCCTCTTCCTTTCTGTTATTAAATAGGATTACATAAAGAATAATATGATTTGTTCTGTTCTTTGAGATTTAGCCCTTTGCACTAGTCTCCTAGGATGTTCACATAGTGTTAGGATTGCAGGGTAAGGAAACACATCTCTGACTCTCGGGGGCTTATCATCCCTCTCCAACTTTAGTCCAACCAGTCAACTGCCAAGTCCTCTCCTGCTATGGTTTCTCGGTCTTACCTTCATTCATCACACATGTGTTAAGTATCTACTGTGTGTCAGGCATTGTTCTACATACTAGTCATAACAGAATGTACACTGCAGAAAACTTCCTGCCTCCAGGAAGTTTTCCTTCTGGTAGAGTAGACAGACAAAATAGCATTCTTCACCCATTGTGAAAACATTGCCTTTGGGCTAGAACAGAATTTCTCAACATCAGCTCTCATCACATTTTGGGCTATATAATTCTTTGTTGTGAGAGGCTGTGTAGGATGTTTCACAGCATCTCTGGCCTCTACTCACTTGATCCCATAGTTGTGACAACCAAAAATGTCTCCAGACATTGTCAGATGTCTGCTGAGGGGCAAAATGACCCTGAGTTCAGAATCATTGGTCCACATAATTCACAGGCTTCCCTTCAAAATTTTTCCATTGTTATGCTACCTCAATGCTGTGTCAGCGTCTCCTCTTAGCTGATGCTACTTATTATATTTGTTCTAGACAAATGCAGCTTCTTTCCAAGTCTACAATTTTGCAGGCCAAAAGTATTTCACACCTGGGAGCAGATGCTGATATAAGCAGAAATAATGTAAGAATTTTCTACCAAAGTAGCTGTTTTGTTTCAATGTCACATATATCTCACTTGCATTTTGAGTGTGACTGCTGCATATTGATAAACCATTGCTTTTTATAATTGATTTAGGGCATGATAGCTGATACATTTGTGTGTGTGTGAGCACTCTGCAGTGTTCTTGCTAAATGTGTGACTTTCCACAGGCCTACTTCTTGGTCTATATCTAAATGTACTGGTAGCTTAACCCCACCCCAAACTACAAGTTGCTTGCCATATGTAGACTTATTGGTCTTTGCTTTGTTAGAACACTTCCTTCTCCCTACAAACTTGAAAAGCATGAAATCAAGGAGAAAATTAACTATACCATTCCTCAGAAACTAGAATCGACACATCTCTTTATTAATTATTGTAGTATAGGGCAGGGGGACATTGAGCTGCCCTCTGATAGAAAACGTTCATAATCAGATTTTTTTCTAATCCTGTGGCAAATTTTGGAAACCTGGCTCTGTACACACATTTAAACTACATTATCTTTTTTTTTTTTTATTGCAGCCTTTTATATCTTCCTTTTGTTGTCCTTGAGAGACTAGTTGTTGGCAATGCTTAAATTTCCATTACCAATAGGAAAAAAAGAAGTGCAAGTGTATTCTTCTATTATAAGCGATATCCGAGGATATATTTATAGTCTGTCAAAAACAATTTGAGCTCCTCTGCAATGCAATTTAGATCCAGCACTATATGATATTTACACATGCATCACCCTTGGTTGTCTCTCCCCTGGTTTCGTGCAGTCAGTTGTGCATACTTTTCATTTGTGGGCATGTTGTAGCACAGGTTCCAATGGCTGCATGCCTGGGTTGAGCATATTCCAGGTTTCCTTGTACTTCTTTTCTCATTGAAGACGGTTGCTGAATGAGAGATCTACTCTTGGTGAGCCAGACAGGATGAAGCCATTTTTTTTTTTCTTTTAAGAAGAAAGTAATTTATTCTGACAATTACCACTACTGAAAAACATTTATTTTTATACATAGATGGTAGTAATATGATTTAAATACATGCACAGACAAGTTATACATACATAGTTACACAAAAATACACATAGCTTCATGAACAATAGTAGGATTGTTTTCTTCTACTTTTTTGGTGAGCATTTTGGAATTAGTATGCTTATTACAATAGCGTGAATAAGACACAATACAAGTGATCAAATGAATTACACAGCAACCTGCCATGGACAGGATTTCTGCCTATGAGACATATATAACATGTATTTTTTAAATACAAATTTCAGGTATACGCTATAATTATAATTTGATGTATGTTTACATATAAAGTGACTCCCTAAATGTCTAGTTACCATCCATCACCCTGCAATTGACACCCTTTACCTCTTTCTCCCACTAACTCACTTCTCTGGTAACCACCAATCCAATCTCCATCATATCTATAAATTTTGTTTGTTTGTTTTGTTATTTTTTATATTCCACATGAGTGAAATAATATGGTATTTATCTTTCTCCTTCTGACTTATTTCACTTAGCATAATACCCCATTTGTTGTCACAAATGGCAAGATTTCATTCTTTTTTATTTCATTCTTATTTATTTCCATTGTGCATACCTTTCATATCTTCTTTTTCCATTCATTTGCTGATGGACATTTAGTTTGTTTCCATATCTTGCTTATTGCAAATAATGCTACAGTGAACACAGGGGTGCACATATCTTTTTGAATTAGTGTTTTCATATTTTTGGCTATATACCCTAAAGTGGAATAGCTGAATCATATGGTAGTTCTATCCGTAATTTTTTGAGGAATTTTCATACTGTTTTCAATAGTGATTACATCAACTCAAAACCACAACAGTGTTCAAGGGTTTGCTTTTCTCCACATCCTCTCAAGCACCTATTATTCTTTGTCTCTTTGAAAATAGCCATTCTAACATGTATGTGGTGATACCTTATTGTGGTTTTGATTGCATCTCCCTAATAGTGATGCTGAACCTCTTTTTAATGTGCCTGTTGACCATTTACATGTTGTTTTGGAGAAAATGTCTACTTAGATCCTCTGCCCATTTTTAAAAAAAATATTTTATTTATTTATTTGACAGAAAGAAAGACACACAGCAAGAGAGGGAACACAAGCAGTGGGGGAGGGAGAGGGAGAAGCAGTTTCCCCGCCGAGCAGGGAGCCCAAGGCAAATGCTTAATGACTGAGCCACCAGGTGCCCCTCTGCCCATTTTTGAATTAGATTGTTTTGGGTTTTTTGTTATTGTTGTCGAGTTGTATGAGTCATTTTATATTTTGGATATTAACCCCTAATTAGATATATAATGTCTTCTCCCATTTAATAGGTTGGTCTTTCATTTTGAGTATGGGTTCCTTCACTGTGCAGAAGATTTTTACCTTGACACTGTCCTGATTGTTTAATTTTGCTTTTTCTCCCCCTTGCCTTTTGAGTCTGATCCACAAAAACATTGCTAAGACCCATGTCAAGGAACTTAATCACCTATATTTTCTTCTAGGAATTATACGGTTTCAAGTTTTACATTCAAGTCTTTAAGCTATTTGAGTTCATTTTTCTGTATAGTATAAAATAGTGGTTTACTTTCATTCTTTTATATTTGGCTGTCCAGTTTTCACAAATACTATTTAAAGATTTCATTTATTTATTTATTTGACAGACAGAGATCACAAGTAGGCAGAGAGGCAGGCAGAGTGCGAGAGGGGGAAGTAGGCTCCCTGCTGAGCAGAGAGCCCCTTTGCAGGGCTCCATCCCAGGACCCTGAGATCATGACCTGAGCTCAAGGCAGAGGCTTAATCCACTGAATCACCCAGGTGCCCCACAAATACTATTTATTAAAAAGACTCCACACCGCATTATATGTTTTTGGCTCCTTTGTCATAATCTAATTGTCCATATATGCATGGGTTTTTCTCTGGGTTGTCAATTCTATTCCATGTAGGTCTGTTTTCGTTCCAGTACCATACTGTTTTGATTACTATAGCTCTAGAGTTTTAAACTTCCAGCTTTGTTCTTTCTTAAGATTGCTTTGGCTAATCAAGAGCTTTTGGTTCCATACAAATTTTGGAATTATTTGTTCTAGTTCTATGAAATATGCCACTGGAATTTTGAGAGGAATTGCACTGAATCTGTAGATTGCTTTGGGTAGTATGGACAGATTAACAATGTTGATTCTTACAATCCATGAGCATGAATATGTTTTCATTTTTTATGTCTTCAATTTTTTTTCATTACTGTCGTGTAGTCTATAGTATAGACATTTTTCACCTCTTTGGTTGAATTTATTCCTTAATAATTAATTATTTTTGGTGCTATTGTAAATGGGACTTTTTTCTTACTATCTCTTCCTAGCAGTTTGTTATTAGTGCATAGAAATAAAACTGATTTTTGTGTATTAATATTTTTGTATCCTTCATCTTCTCTGCATTCTTTTATTCTAACAGATTTTAGAGGGGTTTTCAGAGTTTTCTATATGTACAGTATCATGTCATCTGCAAGTATTAACAGTTCACTTCTTTCTTTCCTATTTGAATGGCTTTTATTTCATTTTTGTGACTAAATGCCATAGCTAGGACTTCCAAAGTATGTTGAATAAAAGTGGTGAGAGTGAGTATCTTGTCTTGTTCCTGGTCTTAGAAGAAAATCTATCAGCTTTCCCTTATTAAGCATGGTGTGACCTGTGGGTTTGTCATCATGCTTTTACTATGTTGAAGTATGTTCATTCTATACCCACTTTGTTGAGAGCTTGTTTTTTTATCATAAGTGGATGTTGAATTTTATTGTGATTTTTTTTCTGCATCTATTGAGATGATAATATGATTTTTATCCCTCATTTTGTTTTGTTTATGTAGTATATCACATTGATTGACCTGTAGATGTTGAATCATCCCTGTACTGCTGGATTAAATCCCACTTGATCATGCTGTATGATCTTTTTAACTTTTTAAAAAATCTTTTTAACTTATTATTGAATTCAGTTTGATAATATTTTGTTGACAGTTTTTGTATTTATATTCATCAAGGATACTGGCCCGTAATTTTTTTTTTCTTTTTCTTTTCCTCTCTCTCTCTCTCTTTGTGGTATCCTTGTTCGGTTTGGTATCAAAATAATGTTGGATTCATAAAATGTATTTGGAAACATTCCTCATCTTGAATTTTTTGGAAGAGTATGAGAAGGGTAAGAATTAAATCTTCTTTGAATGTGTGGAAGATTTCACCAGTGAAGCCATCTTGTCCTAGACTTTTGTTGGGAGATTTTTGATTACTGATTCAATCTCCTTCCTAATAATCAGTCTATTCAGGTTTTCTTTTTCTTCCTGATTCAGTCTTAGAAGAAGATTGAATGTTTCTAGGAATTTATTCATTTCTTCTAGGTTGCCCAATTTGTTGACATACATTGTTTGTAGTATACTCTTATGATCCTTTGTATTTCCATGATATCAGTTGTACATTCTTTTTCATTTGTGATTTTATTTGAACCCTCTCTCTCTTTTTTTGGTAAATCTATCTAAACATTTGTTCATTTTGCTTATCCTTTCAAAGATACAGATCTCTCTTATTTTTTTAAGATTTTATTTATTTATTTGACAGACAGAGATCACAAGTAGGCAGAGAGGCAGGCAGAGAGAGAGAGGGTGAAGCAGGCTCCCTGCGGAGCAGAGAGCCGGATGTGGGGCTCAATCCCAGGACCCTGGGATCATGACCTGAGCTGAAGGCAGAGGCTTTAACCCACTGAGCCACCCAGCGCCCAGGATCTCTCTTATTTTTAATCAATGTTTTCTATTATTGTTTTAGTCTCCATTTCATCTATTTCTTATCTGTTTTGTTTCTTTTAAAGATTTTTATTTATTTGTTTGCCAGAAAGAGAGAGAGAGAGACAGAGAGCAGAGGCAGAGGGAGAAGCAGGCTCCCTACTGAGCAGGGAACCTAATGCAGGACTCCATCCCAGGACCCTGGGATCATGACCTAAGATGAAGGCAGCTACTTAACTGACTGAGCCACTCAGATGTTCCATCTGAGTTTCTTCTGTTTCTTCAACTTACTTTGGGATTATTTTGTTCTTTTTTTCTAGTTTCTTTAGATATAAAGTTAGTTTATTTGAGATTTTTATAGTTTATTGATGTAGGCCTTTATTTCTGTGAATTTTCCTCTTAAAATTGCTTTTGCTGTGTCTCACAGATTTTGGTATATTATATTGTTCTTTTCATTTATCTCTGTTTAAAAATTTTTTATTATGTTATGTTAGTCACCATACAGTACATTATTAGTTTCTGATGTAGTGTTCCATGATTCATTTATCTCAAGGTTTTTTTTATTCCTCCTCTGATTTCTTCTTTGTCTCATTGCTTGTTCAGTAGCATGTTGTTTTTTCTCCATGTTTTGTGGTTTTTCATTTCTTATTGTAATAGATTTCTAGTTCATGCCATAACGGTCAAAAAAGACGCTTGATTTTATTTCAGTCTTGAATTAGTTGCAACCTGTTTGTGGCCTCACATTTGGTCTATCCTGGAATGTTCCATGTATACTTGAGAAGAATATGTATTCTGCTTTTGGATACAACTATATGTACATATTAAGTTCATTTGGTCTCATGGATCATTTAAAACTGATATTTCCTAACTGATTTTCTGTTTGCATTATCTATCCATTGCTGTAAGTGGGGTGTTTTTTTTTGTATACTATTTTTGTATTGCTTTCAATTTTTCCCTTTAGTTCTGTTAATTATTTTCTTTTTATATTTAGGTGCTCCTGTGTTTGGTACATAAATATTTATAAATGTTATATCTCCTTGTTGGTTTCACTCCTTTGTCATTATATAAAACTCATCTCTGCCTCTTATTACAGTCTGTCTTAAAGCCTGTTTTTCCTGAATTGAGTATAGTTACACCAGCAGTACTACCGCAATAGTGGTAAAAGCGAGGTGACTGGAGAATGTCGTACGCTCATACAGGCACACACATACTTCCATCTACCATATGGTTGACTCAAGAGCTGTAGTACTGAGTGCCTGATAATTTGTTTTTTAACAGAGGAATTTTCAAAGAAAATGTTAAGAACACCATACAACCCAGTAGGGTCTGAGCGAGATATACTTTAAATGAAACTGAATGTTCTCTTCTAAAGGCTCCAGAACATGTTAGTTTTGACAAAATTTGAGATCAAAGATTTGGAACTGGTAGCACTCCCAGTTGTACTCTGATCATTGGTTCCTGACTAATTATCATGAAATTTTCTTCCTGTTCCTCCTCTCATCTGCAGTGTATTACTTCTAACAGCTTTTTCTCTTAGCTGTAGCAAAAAACAGGCTTGTTTCCTAAAGGAAAGAAACTACTAGGCAACAACAGGTTTTAATGGCTGCCTAGTCCAAAATATGGGTTACCCTAAAATATTAAAATTGCAACCATGAATTCCCTTTGAATTCCTGAAGGTTTTTCTGCACTTTGCCAGCCCTTTATCCTGAAATACATGAAGATAACAAAAGAATGACAAATATAAACTGCAGATGTTTTTCCCTTTCTCTCATTTCATTCATTTTTAATGCAGATGATGGTATCTTTGGGACTTAGAGCCATATTTGACAACTTTTTCATGTTTATTTGGACTGTGAGTTATGCTACAATTTGGATTTGAGGCACTATTTCCAAGAATAAGTCATTTGTAATCCATGTATTTTTTAGTGGCTAAGATCTGAATAAGTAGCTTTTATTGTCTCTTTTGATTTATAGTTTTCTATATGAATATCTTCTTTTCAGCAAGGACTCAGTTTTCTTTTGATTTTAGTAAAAAATAGTTGACTGTTTTTCTGATTTTAGTGTAGCTTTGCTGAAGAGTATTATGGCAAAAAAAGAAACTACCAAAATGAAACTCCATTGTTTACATTAAGAGATAAAAAATATTCAACTACATAAATAACATATCTTGTGTATTTATGATACTAACTCCTTCATTAGCATTTGTCTTAGAACTAGTCCCCAGTATTCTGCACAATCTAGATGCACAATAAATTCCTCATGTCTCACTAAAGCAGTGAATTTCATGAGCTCTTTCTGAAGGGTAAGACAAGCCTGATCATCAAGGAAAGCTGCCCTGTATTATTAAAGGCTATATAGAATATATATAAGTATAGGCTATTTCTTCTCTTGCAAAATGAATTTTATTACAGATATTTTGTTTGTAAAAATCTCAAACAACTATAGATGACAATCAGTCTTCTTCCATATGTCAGAGATTTAAAAAATAAATCTTTAACAAAAATAAATCTTTAGGGTAATACCTAGTAGTGCAGCTGCTAGGTCATAGGGTAGTTCTATTTTTAATGTCTTGAGGAACCTCCCTACTGGTTTTTCAGAGTGGCTGTGCCAGCTTACATTCCCACCAACAGTGTAAGGGTTCACCTTTCTCCACATCATCGCCAAAACTTGTTGTTTCCTGTCTTGTTAATTTTTGCCATTCTGACTGGTGTAAGATGGTGTCTCATTGTGGTTTTGATTTGATTTGTGTGGTTTTGATTTGATTTGTAGTTCCCTGATGGCTGGTGATGTTGAACATTCCGTGTGTCTATTAGGCATTTGTATGTCTTCTTTGGAGAAGTGTCTGTTCATGTCTTCTGCCCATTTCTTGAATTGATTATTTGTTCTTTGGGAGTTGAGTTTCAGAAGTTCTTTTTATATAGCCCTTTATCTATAATGTCATTGCAAATATCTTCTCCCATTCTGTGTTGCCTGTTAGTTTTGTTGACTGTTTCCTTTGCTGTGCAAAAGCTTTTTATCTTGATGAAGTCCCAAAAGTTCATTTTGCTTTTGTTTCCCTTGCCTTTAGAGACATGTCTTTTTTTTTCAGATTTAAGTATATTTTATTTATTATTTTTTTAATTTTAATTTTTATTTATTTTTTAATTTTTATTTATTTTTATTTTTTGGCTATTTTAAATTTTTATTTTTTATAAACATATTTTTACCCCCAAGGGTACATGTCTGTGAATCGCCAGGTTTACACACTTCACAGCACTAACCATAGCACATACCCTCCCCAATGTCCATTACCCCACCCCCCTTTCCCGACCCCCTCCCCCCAGCAACCCTCAGTTTGTTTTGTGAGATTAAGAGTCACTTATGGTTTGTCTCCCTCCCAATTCCATCTTGTTTCTTTTCTTCTTTTTCTGC
>PISX010030036.1:0-19229 GCA_004024625.1 Mellivora capensis | reverse complement strand
TTCCCGCTTGGCTTTACCTGCCCACTGGCGTCTTCTGCCCCCGTAGAGATCCTGACATCCCACTGGCGTCTTCTGCCCCCGTAGAGATCCTGACGAGTAGAATTTTGATCTCAGGCTGATTTCATGAGTGATCGGTGTTCCTTGGTAGGTAATCAGCTCACTTTAGGGGACAGGTTGAACCAGAGCATCCTCCTAGTTCTCCGCCATCTTGTCTCCCCCCTCAAGTTCTTCTTTTTTTATAGTTTTTTCTTATGCCACAGTTTAGTAAAATTCATATTACTCCTTGACTATTCTTCCTCTGCTTTTGCCTTTCTTCTTTCCCTTCCTTCTCCTACTCTTCCTTTTTATTTGTACATATTTAGGATTGATTCTATTTTAATTTCTTCTCAATTAAAGCTACTCTTGGAGGAGAGCCTGGGTGGCTCAGTTGTTGAGTTCCAGCTCAGACTGATCTGAAATCAACCTGGGATCATGCCCAGAGTGGGACTCTGTGCTCACCAGGCAGTCTGCTTCAAGATTCTCTGCCTCTGTCCATCCCCCCACTCTCTCTCTCTCTCTCTAATGAAAATTATTTAAAAAGAGATGAAAAATATGAAAAACCTGAAAAAACTTTTAAAAGCCTACAAAATAAAAATACAAAGAATGATACTTAGTGTCTTCCCTAAGCTCTGAAGCTTTGCAGCCCTCTATTATCAGTAAACTTGAGAGGAGTGAGTCATTCGTGATGGTCTTCAAGGAGAGGGACCTCTTGCTCTGATACTCAAGTATACTTCAACTAGTGCAAAAGCAGCTCTCCTATGCAGCAGATACAGGCCTCTGTGTAAGCATCTCTGGATTCCTGATGGTGTATTACTCCCTGAAGTCTTGAAGCAACAATGGGTGAGATGAGTATCGCTGCACCCTTCTCTCTATGCAGGAGCTGAAAATTTGCATCCCAGCTCTTCAGGGAACGCTCACAGAAAAAAAAAAACAATCCACCAGTCTTAACTCCTCAGTTTTTGTCAGAACTCTGTGTTCACCCTGCCAGTGAAATGGCATTTTTATCTCAGGCACATGACTGTGTTCTAAATTCAATATTTTTTTTGTTTTTAAAGATTTTATGTATTTATTTGAGAGAGATAGTGAGAGAATGAATGAGAGGAGAGAAGGTCAGAGAGAGAAGCAGACTCCCCATGGAGCTGGGAGCCCAATATGGGACTCGATCCCGGGACTCTGGGATCATGAGCTGAGCTGAAGGCAGTTGCTTAACCAACTGAGCCACCCAGGTGTCACCAACTCCAATTTCTATGGATTCCTGTGGCACAGACCCACATCATACCTTCGGGGTGTTGGAGGTGTTGCCATGTTTCAATTTTTTGCTGGACGCCTCCCAGGAAAGTGAATGACCAACCGTGCTGTGATTCAGGGTATAGGGCTACACAGAGAAGAAAGCCAGGACCTAGCTTCATGGTTTTCAGCTATTTTCCCCTAACTGATGTCTGGGAACTCTGAAGCATTCGGGACCCACCTGTTTTTCTTCTGACCCCTGGGATTCTGAGATCATGCTGTCACACCTGGGATTCCGACCTGCTTCACCACTTGAACACTTTTAAGTCAGGAATGTCTCCCACAGTAGTAGACTCCTAAGTGTTTCAATCATGCACTTCGTTGTTGATAAAAACTTTGCAGTAGGCACTTCCCCTCTGTTGTATCCACAGCCATATCACCAGCACAACTTATTCCTACCCACACCACTTCATCTCTGAAGCTGCCACAGGCACCACAGTGGAAGCTAGAGGAGCCTTGAAGTGGTTCAGGATCTTCTTCTGTGGCTGGTGCTGTTGGTCCAAGAAGAGAAAGTATCATCACCATGATTGACTTTTCATGTCACTCCTAAATAAGGAAAATTTTCCCACCATTCAGTGTTCTCTGAGTCCATAAGCAATCCCTGGAAGGTCTCCCCTGAGAGGCAGGTCATGGGCACAGAAGTCTGAGAGAGTACAAATTTCTCACAGCTTACCAGTTGATGGAGACTTGCTCTGTGTTGCCTAAGCTGTTCCCTCCACAGGTCTATAGCAGCTAAACACTGTCCTCCTCACCTCAGTGTCTCTCTGGTTCTCCTCCCTCTGCCCCCCCCTTTCTCGTGCTTTTTTCCCTATAACAAAGAAATAAATACCTAAAAAAATAAATAAAAGATTGAGCTTAAAAGTGTACATTTAGGCCTTCAAGACCTGGCTGGAAACAGCCTCCCGTGTGTATTTCTTTGCCATCCTTCCTCTTGTGCTTATGGCGTCAGAGGTGCATGACAACCCAAGGAGTGAGAAGGCTGATGGTGGAGGGAATCTGCATTCCTAAAAGACCACATAAAGGATTTCCGTCTTCTAATTTGAAGACTCAACACTGTCATGGGGGAAAATCTGCGGTGACATGCTACCAGAATTTGGGGAGTGACTTGGTAATTTAGCATAATGTGATATACCTACAACATGTTGAAATCACCAAGTTAACTTCAATAGTTATCAGCCTAAATCCTTTAAAAATGACCAAAGAGACACCTGGCTTCCTCACACAGTAGGATACTTGATCTCAGGGTTATGAGTTTGGGCCCCACGTCAGGCATAGTTAGGTTAAAAAACAAAATGAATGAAAACAAAAGAACTTATATATGAGCAAAGTCAATGAGGCTCAAATAATGGAGCTGGTCGGTGTTGGTATGGATCCTGTCTCCTGTTCATTCAGCCACTGGGCACTGAACACTCAGACAGTACCAGTGCTTAGCAGCCAACCATGTTCTCTCTCTAAGAGCTCAAGGTCTAGAGGAGAAGGTGGACAAACAAGAAACAAAATTGTGAATGAAAAGAGCAATTGCTCCATAAGAAAAGAGCGATGGACTACAACAAAGTCCTGAGCTCCACCAGGTGAGGGGTATGAAAAAGCTATTCTGAGATGACATTGAGAATTCCTGTGGCAGGAAAAGAAGGAGACACCCCTGCACAAATCTGAGTGTATTCAGCCTGTCAGAGGGTACCATGGAGCAGAAGATTGGAGGCACACTTTGATGTTCCCAGAGTGGAGGTTAGAAAGGAGGACAGGGTGGCCAGAGGAAGCTGAGGAAGAGAGCAGAGAGGGAGGGTAGGAGGGCCAGGACTCGGGGTAGTTCGACCTTATCAGTGTCCTTCTCCCAGTGCTGTGTGACCACATTTCCTCATACTCAATGGCTGAAACCACAAACACTGTCTCTCGGTCTCAGGGGATCAGGAATCCAGCAGTGCTCACCTGGGGCCTCCTTCCAGAGTCTCTTTTTAGGTTGGAGCTGATGTCAACACCAAGGGAGGCCCTGCCTCACTGAGAACCTGAGCTCA
This sequence comes from Mellivora capensis, assembly GCA_004024625.1. NCBI lineage: Eukaryota > Metazoa > Chordata > Mammalia > Carnivora > Mustelidae > Mellivora > Mellivora capensis. Next base: position 15,888 of record PISX010030036.1, on the reverse strand, counting down.
CTTAGGGGCATTGGCTAGATATGGCCCATCTCAAAGACCTGAGTTCCTCTGTATGTTGTTGACCAAGAGTGCTAGGCCATGTGCCTATGTCTGTGTCATGGTTCAACCTGAGGGGTTGTACTCCAGTATGAGGATCTGATAGAGAATATGGGTCAGAGTCAATATGGGGCTGAAAAATGAGCTTTTATAACTAAATCTCAGCAGGGCCTTTGTGTCATTTTGCCATGTTCTCTGGAATGAAATTGAATCACTAAATGCAGATCACACTCAGCAGAGTGGGTTACACATGGATGTGTACAGAGGATTTGGGGAACCAACAGGACCCCTGAGGGGAGAAGGTGATGATCCCTGCAGGGTCCGTGCCTTTCCCAGAATAAGATTGGTAGAAAGGCTTACCGGGCATGAACCCAGCTCTCTGAGTGTCCTCAAAGGTGGGGTCCTGGATACACATAGCAATTCACTGGTGGCTCAGGAAAAGTTTGTCTAGAGTGAAGTGGCTATAGACATGGAAATGGTATCGGGATGAGGGTGATCATTGATATCCTAGATAGGAGACATCTCCCCATGTTCTTGTCTGAGGAGGACCCAAGGTCAATGCAACCCACTGAATGGACATCATACCCTTTAGAAAGAAGGTAATGGCTTACATCACAGGAGGGCAGTCTCTGTGGGTAAGGGTGGATTCTGACCATCAAGGGACAAGGATCCAATCACTTCTTTAGGGTTTGCATTGAAAATTAGAAGTCTAAGGTCTTGGGAAGCTATTACCTAAGCTATTACCCTGTTCTTCTGGGACTCCAGAATGTGAGCACTGATGAACACATGTGTTCACATAAGAGAGAGTGTGCATGTACACACAAAAACACACAAACCAGTAGGGACTATGCGATGGGATCTGACTAGTAGCAGATTCAAAGAAGTTGATAAGAGGAAGGAAATTTGGTTGGCGGTATTTTCTACATGTGACAACGCTCCTCTAATATCATAGATATTATCCAAACTATGCCTATGCATATCTGGTAGAAGGACATGCTAGAATCATCTATATTTTACAGAGAAGACCATTCCTGCCAGGAACAATGGTTTATCTAGGGTCAAAAAAAGGAATGAATAGAGTGTTGTGTCTGAAACCAGATGTGTTTCCAAGCTGGGGTCCTGGCTGCACCCAGATCTTCCCTGGGGGCCTGTGGAGAGGGGCTTGTTGGTGCCACTGTGTACAGATGTGGCCTTTATGGCATAAAGGGAATACGGAGATTGCAGACCAAAGCACTCTTTGTATAGGTGTCCTACCAGGAGTGGACTGTGGTAGGGGATCCCAGGCAGTGATGTCACTTCCTTGACCACAGACCACAACAGAACTTGGAACCCCTGAACCAGGCACACAGATTCTAGTGTAGTCCAGTATCAGGGTTACTTGGCTGGATCTATCTGATACGGAAAGATGTTCTCTTGCTGCTTGCCTACATCCTGGGGCTCTGGCTTCCAGAAACCCCAGGGGAATGGCTTTTTCACATGCTGCAAACATTGGCTCAAACCTCGCCCTCAACGCCTCAGGGCATTTGGCAAGAGGTGCCATAGGAAACTTAATACTGAGCAGACTAGTTGATGCTCACCCACCTGAACTACCCAAGGGCAGCCCCATCCCTTCCTCTTGAGTTTTAGTGAAAGAGGAATATGTGGGTGTTCCCCCCATGGGTTGGAGGAGGTTGAGCTCAGTGGATACCCTGGTGATCCCTTCTTGTTCATACCAACGTCATTGTGGGCAGGGTGAAAAGAGGATTCCTGCAGTGCCTGTTATCTGTGCCAGAGCACATCTATGGCCCTGATAAAGGAGGGCCTTCTCTCTCCACCAGGGTAGCGAGGCACTGTAAATTAAAGAGGCTTCTGGACTTTCATCCACATATCTGTTACTCCTGCATTAGGGTAAAGGTCTCAGATCTTCTTCTGGAAAATGGGAAGATGTCCTGGGGAGATTTGGTTGGGGTGTGAGCACTGTGGGAGAGCATAGGGGGATGGAGGAAAGCTTCAAACCCTAGAGGGTCATTCTCCATGCCTGCCCCCTCCCAGCCCTATCTCTACCTCAATTCTGGGACCCAGAACTGAGGACTTAGAAACAATAACACAGAAGTCTGTTGGAACCTGGACACTGGATGCTCAGAGGGTTGTCAGGAGACCCAGTGAGAGCTCAGGGACCGAACATCCCACACATGTGGGAGATTATGTCAGTGGAATTAGACCCACTCATGGCACCTAGTGAGTAAGGCAACACATGGGCACAGGAGGTAAGTTTTGAGCTATTGGGAGGGTTCTGGGTCGGCCTGGCTAGAGACAGAGTCTCTTGATTCCCATCTTGGTTGTATCTTCCCAGAGCAGTGTCATGTGCAGTGAGTGTAATTAAGAGGCCAGACACCACACCTCCCTGGGCACAGGCAGTTGAATTCAAGTGGCAAGTGGGCAAAGAGACAGGCTGAGGAGTGTGTCCAGCTCCCCTGAGGAGGACAGAAATGCTCACACCGTTGATCAAGCACCCACATTCATAGTGAATTTCTGCTACCCTTCCATCTGCGATAAGTTCTGTCTCAGGTGGAACTACGAGATCGCAGGTGAACAAGAAATAGGACTTCTGACAAGGAGTAGGTTTCTGACAGGAGCTGGAAGCCCAGGACCAAGGTTCAGACAAGGTTCTCTGGGATATTCGTCTGGGAGGGTGCCCTATTCTCTTCTCTGCCTACCTGTCTGTCCCTAGGACCATCTATTCCATATTGAACACATTGCTGGAACAATAGGGTTTTTTTTTTCCATCCCCCAGAATTTCCCAGCCTGAAGAGGCTGCTGGCATACCTGAGTCTCAGTATGCCAGGCCCAGACCCGGAGTGCTGTTCCCAGCTTCCGCTCTCATAGCTGCCACAACTTGAGCTGATGGAGCCAGAGGCTGGGGGTGAGGAGGATTGAGGGTGACTGATGTGGTCTTGAGGAGGAGACAGGGTGGGACACACTGAGTAAGCCTCCATAGATTGTAGTTGGGCCAAGAGGAGTGAGTAGTCTCAGATACCTGTCCCCATGGGTTTCAGATGGGGAGACCTTCCAGGGACTGAGTCTTGAACACAGACCACATTGAGTGGTGGGAAATTTCTTTTATGTATGAGGCAAAAGGGAAGTCAGTTGTGCTGATGATACTTTATCTTCTTGGAGCTACAGCACCAGCCCCAGAGCAAGATCCTGATCCACCTCAGGAACTCATACCAGCACCCATTCTTGCACCTGCTTCATCTTTGGAGCCTAAGATGGCCCATCCTATCCCTGCTGCTGTGGCTCACCTGTCAGGATGACCAGTGACACCACCTGCCCTGTTGATCCCAGGGCAGGTGGTAATCAGGGCTATAATTCACTCTCCTGAGATAGAAGAGCCATCAGACCCTGTGCCTGACCCGGAGGCCCAGCAGCGTCCTGCCCCTGTTCCTCGGATTCCTGAATGGCCTGAACCACCAGCTGTCTCAGTGGAGAAACCGCCTCAGCCCCTATGCAGCAGCTGGTGCAGGCTGCACCCCAAACAATGCCTTCCCCTCCCCTGTCATTGACTTCTTTGTAATATTTGTGTTTTGTATACACATGTATAATGACTTAATAGATTTTGTTCATTAAATAAGGTAGAATTTCAGTTTACATAAAATTTTACTCAGATCCTTATCAATGGTATATCAAGGTCTCATTAGGTGCATTTAGAGTTTGGCACAAACATTTACTTCTAGAACATTTCCATCTCAGAGACATCTTTTCTAATAATCACTCATTCTTCATTCTCTCATCCCAGTCCCTACAACCACTGTGTTTCTCTTTGTCTCTGGTAATTTACTTCGTCTTGGATTTTCATGTGCCTGGAATTCCACAATATGGCCTTATGTGTCTGTCTGCAGAACATAAGAGTGATTCACATTTTTAATTATTTTATACAAATAACGTTTTATTACAAAGGTTTGTTTCTGGAAGAACAAAGATGGGAAATGTTTTATGTGATAGGGTTTCCTTTTATAAGGATGCCTTGAAAAGCAGAAACCACAAGAGAAAGGTCTGGGTCCATGAGACACCTTTAATTTTTCATTTTCCTGGATAGTCTACATTTAAACTATTCTAATGAGCATATTATAAAATATTAAAATCATATCTTAAATATTCTCATTTATTGGTAACAAGTGAGGTAATAAAGTAAATATTTCTTTAAGTTTTATCCAGACTATTTTTATGTAGCAAATAATGATTTAAATATGAAAAAAGAAGGCAGATTCCTTCTAGCAAGAAATAATCACCCATAACACACAGTGTCCACCTTCCCTGCCTTTCCCTCTAAGTGTAGTGTGTGTGTATGTGTGTGCGTGTGTGTGTGTGTGTGTGTGTGTGTGTGTGTGTGTGTGTGTGTGTGACAGAATGGGGCCCTGAATGTTCCAGGGCTGCACTTTTGTTCAACCTGATCTACCCACAGTGGACAGGCCCTATCGCTGCTGTTCCTTTTGGCATTTTCAGTGACAGTACACAGCAGCACCATCTGATAAACACCTAAGCCATTTCCATTTATTTGACTCTAATAATATAAGTGATAATCATGTCTGTGCCATGAATCTCTGTTTCTCTACAAATGATTCCTATAAACACCAGTACTAGAACAAAATTTAACCACATTTGGGGGGGACTTGCTGCTGGTTCCTCTATGCTTTCTTTATTAAGGAGAAGCATTGTTTGGAAAGGAGGGATCCCGGATTCTATAGAAGAGACCCGAAATCATGAGGAGGACAAGCCAGCAGTGATGTCATCAGGGTACTGGGAGTGATCGTAGAGTATGGAAGAGACTGCACACAACTCCCCACATGTGTCCTCTGCCACAAGCTTCCCTGCCTTGTGTCCTGGAACACACTTCACCCATGCCCTGTCTGGTGACACGCTAAGGCCAATTCAGCCCCTTGTGCTCCTTAACTCAGATGTTAACTAGAGCAACTAGACCTTATTCCAGACCAGCAGAGGGGTGCAGGCCAGGCAGCTTCTCTCAGCTTCTCCCAGTACCTCCTGACTGAACCCCATCCTCTCAGGGTAGAACCTCTAAGGACAGTGCAGGTCAGTGGGTTACAGACAAGTATTCATCCAGATGTAGTTTTAGTGGCAACAGAAAGAACCTCTTGAACTTGTGTGAGCAAGACAGGCCTTTACAAAGCACATTGGCTGCTCATGGAACCTGCAGGATTGACAGAGCTTCAACCAGTGGCTTCGGCACTGGACATAGGTCATCCACACCCCTCAGGATGCTCTAGCTGTGACCCCCTGACCCTGCAAACCCAAACCATGGTATCCCTCAAGTTAATCTTGTCTTAGAGGGGGGACTGTGCTTCCTGCTGAGACCCCTGTCCTCCCCCAAGTCAGGTAAGGGAGAGTCCATTTGATCTGACATTCTATTAGAGGCCATTGTCATTAATTCCTGTCTTCTCTGCCATCACATGGAGATAACCAGGTACAGACGATATCCTCAGAGAGAGAGAACATTTGGGGCTCTCCCTGCAGGAAGGGAGAGAAACACCAGTGAATAGGACTCAGTGAGAAAGGAGAGATCTGAGTACTAAGGGAAGGGCTGCCATTGGCTGGGCGCTGCCATATTGGTCAGTGGCACAGGCTTTGTGTTGGCTTGCAGGGAGTGGCCAGGCTTCCTCCTACCAATAGGTCCATCAATAAAAAATGACATCCATAAAATACTTAAAACAGCAACCACGGAAAGGCAGTGGGACCCAGGCAGCCAAGGAGGCCTAAGATTCTTTGTACCAAAGATTACAGAGTGGGGGAAAATTGGGACAAGCTAATGGAACTGTGGGCAGATACTTTCTCTGCTTTGGGAAGAAAGAGCCCCATCAAAAGGCACCCCCATATTTGTTCCAAAAACAGGTGACAGCTCAGGGGGCTCCAGCCTGCCAGTCTCCACAGTGAGTATTATCCATGTCCAGGACAGAAGCTCTGGGTGACATCCTGCCCCAGGGCTGGCCTGGGCCTGATGTATGAGACCTAGTGTTGTGGCATCCCATACTGGAGGGGATGAAGGCTTTCTGGAAAGACAACTGAGTCAGGGAAGCCTGGACTGGCAGGATGAAGGGACACAGTAAGGCAGCGGCCCAGAGCCCATGAAAACAATGTGCTTCCTGCGGGGTAATTTTAGCAGGTAAAACTAAGGATTACTGAGTATCTTCTGAGAGCATGAATCATGTCTGTCAATTCCCCTACAATTCCATGTGGAGGGTAGAAATGCTGTCTCTGTTTGATGAAGAAGGAAACCAAGGTTTTAAGAAACTGCACATTTCCATGATCCACATTGAGTCACAGGCAGGATTTGAACCCAGGGCTTGCCAGTGTTGTGGGCCCAACCTCACAAGAAGGTTTGCATCCAGATGCTTCAGAAGAGACTTCTCAACTCTGAGGTTACATGAGCCTTTGTACCCAGAGAGAAACCTCATCCTACCAGACAAAGCCTGTCTGGTACTCAGAGAGTCCTCAGTGCCAAGGCACAGCATCATCAGACAGCAGACCCAGGACAACCCCAAGTCAGAGGTGGCACCACTGCCCCTTGAATTCAGTGAGGTCTCCAGGCCTCGGGGTTAGATGTGGAGCTTTCTGCCCCTCTGAGTTCCAGGAGTGAGCCATGTGGATGGAACACAGAGTCCAACGACAGAAAGATAGCAGTTCTATTTCCTGCTCAGCCTCTTTGTGACTGGGTGACCACAATCAGGGCTCTGAAGCTACAGACCCCATCCTTAAATTGGAGAATGTAATGGGTACTGCTAAGTGAGATGTAAAAAGAAATGACTCATACAGTTCCTGCCTGGTTCCTGGGAGCATGTTTGGAGTCCAGAGGAAAGGCATCCGTGTCAGTGACCAATTTACCAATGTACCTGTTCTTCCACTTGATGATTCTGGTGCCATCCTTAAGAAACAGATGCCAAAGCTAAGGTCAGGGAAGATTTCTTCTTAGGCTTTCTTCTGTGAGGTTTATAGTTTTGGCTCTTGAATTTAGATCTGTGACACATTTGACGTTCATTTTCTGTCTCTCTGAAGGGAGGGTCCACGGACCATTATTCAGTCATGTATAATTTTATGTATTCGTAGTTTTAAGAAAGGATATGGTTTAGTCACTGTAGTACCTTAGGTTGTCACCTGTAGGGGGTTGTCAATAGATCCACAAGAATCTGTAGAATACTCTGTATTCTCTCCGTGAAGAAATTCCCTGAAATTATGAAGGAAGTCCAAAAGGAGGTTAACTTATATCTTCTTTGGGGTTGTAGCAGTGTCCATGTCCTTGTTAAGAGTACAAACACCCCTCTGGTGGCCATAGGAGACATTGAAGGAGTTCCCTTATCTGTCTGCAAAACAAGCCACAGTCAATGTTGGTCATCTTCAAGGATTCACAGAGAGATCAAAACAGTTCCATAACAGGTGTGCCTAGGTGGCTTAGGGGGTTAAGCCTCTGCCTTCAGCTTGGGTCATGATCTCAGGGTCCTGGGATCTAGCCCGCATTGGGCTCACTGCTCAGCAGGGAGCCTGCTTCCACCTCTCTCTGCATGCTTCGCTACTTACTTATGACCTCTGTCAAGTAAATAAAATAAAATCTTTAAAAAAAAAAACAGTTCCATAACATTCAACTTTTTGAATTGTGTCTTCTAGGAAATCTCTGGAAAATGGGCTTTTTCCAAAATGCACTATTTCAAGAAATATTTTCTGAGTAGCTGAGTCAGGCCCTGGGTTCCAGGATAGAAAGTAGGGAGAATGGTGAGTGCTTCCCAAGAGGCACAGGGTGTACGGTGGGATAGTATGAAAAATAACTGGTCCACACCACAGCTCTGTATATTTGGTTGAAAGAAAGCAGTAAAAGAAAACAAGAAATATTTACGGATTCCTTTGCTTACACTAACCATGAAACATTTTAGACAATTTGAAAACTATCACTCAGCGTATCTGTATCCTCTTTTCCCAGTTAGAAGACATCAACTTGTATTCCCAGCTTATTTTTTACTTATTAGGAGAAGATGGTGTCATATATTGGTCCCTTAATGACTCTACAAAAATCCTTGTAGAACTAACGGATGGATAAAGTCCTAGACTTAAGGACACAGATTCTATATACAAAAATGATTTTCATCTCTATACACAAAAAACATGCTATCAAGGACAGAAATTAAAAAAATAATTTTAACTGATGATCACTCAAAAATAATAAAATACGTAGGAATTACTTTCACCTGGAGTTGAAAGACCTGCATACTGAAAACTTAAATCATTAATGAAAGAATTTGAAGAAGACAGAATTAAGTCTGGAGATATCCCATGCTAATAGAGCCCTAGAATATATGTAATGTAAAGGTCCATAGTGCATAAAGCAATCTAAATATTCAGTGCAAAACCCATCAAGGTCTAATGGCATTTTTAGAGATAAATAATCCTACAAAGTGAATAATACCACAGAAGGCCCTGAATAGCCAAAGCCATCTGGAGAAAAAACAAACCTGGAGGCATCATGCTTTCTGAATTCAAAATGTATTACAAAGTTGTAGAAATGGAAATCATATGGTATCGACCTACAAACAGACACACAGATCAATGGAACAGAGCAGAAAACCCAGGGAAAAAATCCACACATATGTAGTCAATTTATTTACAACAAAAGCTCCAAGAATATAAAATAGGGATGCAACAGTCTCCACAATAAATGCTTTGAAAACACTGGGCAACCTCAAGTAAAGCAGTGCAGCTGAATATCTATCCCACCCGATCCACAACAACAAAGTCACAATGTGGCAAGGATTTCAACAAAACAGCTACACCCATAAAATACCTAGCTATAAATTGGGCAGAATGTTATGAACACCCCTGCCTTTTTATAACAAGCTCCATGACCAAAATTTGAACTCCATATTCTGAGATCTAGAGTCAGATGCTGTGCTGACAGAGCCAGAGAAGAACCTATTAAAACTACGCAGCACAGAGGTGTCAGAAGAGATCTACTCATTCATCCCCTTAACACAATTTTCTTTTGGAAGAATGTTTCTTGAGTTCCTTCTTGAAACTGATTTTGGGATTTGACATCAGAAGCAAAATCTACAATGAAAAACAACTGGAACTGCATCAAACTAAAAGCCTTCTGTACAGCAAAGAAAATCTCCAGTCATCAACACATTGAAAAGACAACATAAAGAAGAGGAGAAAATATTTGCAAACTACCTAACTGATAAATTTCTCACACCCAAAATATTGAAGAACTCATACAACTCAATAACACAAAAACAGATAGCAGTTACAAGATCAGCAGAGTTCATACTAGATGTTTTTCAAAGAAAACACGGAGAGGTCCAACAAATACACGAAGAGATGTTCACCACCACATTTTGCCATGGAAATGCAAATCAGAGCCCAAAATGATGACACCTGTCACCTGTCAGAATGTCGAGTATCCAGAAGACCAACAAGAATTTTGGCCAAAATGTGGAGGAAAGGGAACTGTGCTCTATTAGGCTCTAGTGGGATGGTAAAGGGGCTCTGTTGGTAGGACTGTGAATGGGTGCAGCCACTATGGAAATCAGTGTCAAGTTTTCTCCAGAAATTCAACATAGGGGCACCTGACACAATCAGAAGAGTGAGTGACTCTTGATCTCGGGGTCATGAGGTTGAGCCCCACATTGAGGGTAAAGAGTACTTAAAAATGGACATAGAATAAACATATCATCCAACAATTCTCCTCTTATGTATTAGAATGAAGCTAAGTCTTCTCTCTTTTACAATGTAGGTGTATAGGGGTGCCTCGGTGGCTCAATAGTTAATCATTTGCCTTTGGCTCAGGTCATGATCCCAGGGTCCAAGGAATGAGCCACACATTGGGTTCCCTGCTCAGTGGAGAGTCTGATTTTCCCTCTCCCAATCCTCCCGCTTGAGCTCTCGCTCTGTGTGTCCTTCACTCTGTCAAATAAATAAATATAATCTAAAAATAAATAAATAAAATAAAATGAAGGTGTATGGTTTGATGTGCCCCACTGTTTCATTCCAGGACTGAGAGTCTCTGCTCCTTTGAAGTAGACTGTGAAGGGTCCTGGCCACCAAGCTAAGATTTAGGTTCTCAGGTCAACTGCCCTCCAGAGCTCTATTCAAATCCTGAGAAGTTAGCTCTCTGTCTATTCCCCTTGTACCTACAGCTCTGTCTTCCCCAATCTGTCAAGACCCAGTCCACCACCCCCTGGGGACTTGACATATTTTGTGGTTTGGCTGACCCAGGGCTGGCTGAGTCAGCACTGGGCCCAAAGCTATGTCCTGAGTTGCCCCCTACAAATCTGCCTGGATCACAGGAAACCCCTAACTACTTAGCAGAATGCTCACAGAAGCACAGGCCCCCACCCGTATACTTACTGATCAGGAAGCATCTCCCAGCCATTGCAGTCCCACTGTATCCAATGAGCCATCAGGTGTTCTGTACAAATTCCTAACACTCTTGACCCTCAAAGAGTCGAGACTCTCCGCAGCAGGTGGGAACTGGTTAAGTCACATGTACATGATCACCAAAATCTTGCTGTCTTTAAGTCTTCTGTTACTCATGCAGATATTTCCTTTCCAGCTCAGCAGCATCTGGAAGTGAAGATACTCTACCAAGTCTTCTGATCTTCAAACCTTAGACCCTTCATCTAACCCATGGTCTGATGTGCCTGGTGTCTTCCTTCTTCCCTCAGAAATCTTTTCTTCATAAGGTCCAGCCTTCGGCTCTGAGTGCTGCCTTCACCCATGGAATCCACCAGGTAACTCTCTTGATCTTCAGAGCCTCCCTGTTGATGACATGGGAACAATAATCTGGAATTTATGGATTTCTAGGAGTTTCTGGCGTGAATAAGTGACACATATCAGTCCAGCTGTCTCAGATATTGTTTTGTGGAGGGAAACATTGACACTGAAAGGGCAAACAAAAGGGATAGTGGGAACATTACTCAACTTCATCAATCTATCAATGAAAATCCCACAGTGATTATGATTCTCAATGGGGAAAACTTAACAGCCTTCCCTTTGAAATCAGGAACATGAGAAGGATGCCTAGTCTTGGCACTGTTCTTCAACATAGTACTAGAAGTCCTAGAAACAGCAATCAGACAACAAAAAGAAATAAAATGTACTCAATTTGGGATAGAAGAAGTCAAACTCTCTCTCTTCTCAGATGACATGATACTTTTATGGAAAACCCAAAAGACTCCACCCCCAAACTACTAGAACTCATACAGCAATTCAGTAACATGGCAGGATACAAAATCAATGCCCAGAAATCAGTTGCTTTCTTCTATACTAACCATGAAAATGTAGAAAGGGAAATTAGAGAACCAATTCCATTTGCTATAGCACCGAGAACCACAAAATACTTTGGAATAAACCTAAGCACAAAGGTACAGGAACTGTACTTAAGGAACTAAAGAACACTCATGGAAGAAATTGAAAAAGACACAAAAAGATGGAAAAGCATTCCATGCTCATGGATCGGAAGAATAAACATTGTTAAAATGTTTTTAATGCACAGAGCAATCTATACTTAAATTCCAATGGGAGAAGATATTCACAAAGAACACTACAGACAAAGTGCTATTGTCCGAGATCTATAAAGAACTCCTCAAACTCAACACGGAAAAAAACAGATAATCTTGTCAAAAAATGGGCAAAAGACATGAACAAACACGTTTCCAAAGAAGACATGCAAATAGCTAACAGAAACATGAAAAAATGTTCACCATAATTACCATCAGGTAGATTCAAATCAAAACCACATTGAGATATCACCTTATACCAGTTAGAATAGCCAAAATTAACGGGAGAGGAAACAACAAGTGTTGCAGAGGATGTGGAGTAAGGGGAACCCTCTTACACTGTTGGTGGGAATGCAAGTTGTTGCAGCTGCTTTGGAAGACAGTGTGGAGATGTCTTAAGAAAGTAAAACAGAGCTTCCCTTTGACCCTGCAGTTGCACTACTTGGTATTTACCCCAAAGATACAGATGTAGTGAACAGAAGGGCCATCTGTACACCAATGTTCACAGCAGCAATGGCCACAGTCACCAAACTGTGGAAAGACCCAAGAAGCCTTCAACAGACAATGGATAAAGATGATAGGGTCCACATATACAATGTAATATTATGCAGCCATCGGAAGGGATGAATATCTAACTTTTGTATCAATATGGAGGACTGGAGAAGATTATGCTGAGGGAAATAAGTCAAGCAGAGAAAGACAATTATTATATGGTTTCACTTACTTGTGGTGCATAGGAAATTACATGGAGGACATTAGTAGAAGGAAAGGAAAAGTGAATTGGTGGAAATCGGAAGAGGAGACGAAGCATGAGAGACTGTGGCTCTAAGAAACAAACTGGGGGTTTTGGAGGGGTGGGGCTTGGGGGATAAGTGAGCCTGGTGGTGGGTATTAAGGAGGGCATGTATTGCATGGAGCACTGAGTGAGGTGCATAAATAATTGGTCTTGGAACTCAGAAAATATTAAATTTACTTTAAAAATAATCATTTAGTTACTTATAGGAATCTTAATAAAATATGAAGAGTAAAAACTACATTTTATTTCGAATGTAATAATGATTCTATTTTATATCTTTATGAGATTTAAAGCAAAATATGCATGACCTACATTATCCTACTGATAAGAATTGCCTCATTTATCACCTTTATATAAATAAACTTCCTAGATTTCTATGCTATTGAAAGTTACTTCAGACTTCATTCATCAGAAAAGGGGTGTATTTACAAGGACAGTAGTAGAATATTTATGAGACTTTCCATTGTAGCTTTTTTCTATATTGCATCTTTACCACAGAGGATCTGGGAGACAAGACACTAAGAATCCAGAGTGATTCTAATCGGATCTCAGATGTTAGTCAAAATGAAATCTTAAATATCCTCTTTCAGAGCATAGGGAAGTCACTCACTTCATAAAACATACCTGAAAAATATAACTTTAAAATATTTTCTTAGGGACACTTGAGTGGTTCATTCATTAAGTGTCTGCCTTTGGCTCAGGTCATGATCCCAGGGTCCTGGGATCAAGCCCCACATCTGGCTCCCTGCTCAATGGGAAGCCTGCTTCTCCATCTCCTGCTCCTGCTTGTATTCCCTTTATGGTTATCTTACTCTACCAAATAAATAAATTATGTATATATCTATATTGTAGACATATATAAATAAATTATGTATATATCTATATTGTAGATATAGATATATACATAATTTATTTATGTATATATTTATCTATATGTAGATAGATATAGATAAATATATATTTTAATTTTGCAACTTGACACTGTTCCAAAAAATTTTCAGGTATGAGTGAATTTTAAAACAATGTCAAATAGAGTTTCCTTATGACCCTGAAATTGCACTACTGGGTATTTACTCCAAAGATAGAGATGCAGTAAAAAGAAGGACAACACATACCCCAATGTTCATAGCAGGAATGGCCACAGTCACCAAACTGTGGAAAGAACCAAGATGCCCTTCAAGGGGACAAGATGTCGGGGAACTAGGAGGAGGCACTGGCTCAACCTGTCCCCTAAAGTGAGCTGATTACCTACCAAGGAACTCCTATCACCCATGAAATCAGCCTGAGATCAGAAGTCTACACGTCAGGATCTCTACTGGGGCAGAAGACGCCAGTGGGCAGGTAAAGAGGAGTGGGAACGCCGAACTGGTATCAGAAGATAAACAAAAGGGGGAGGGAGCCACCAGAGGAGACCCATTGGAAAGTAATACACCAATACGAGAGTGCCCTACGACTGGGGACCAGCATAAACTTGAAGTCTGATAGAAAGCATTCAAAAAGAGCAAAGGATCGCAGGGGGAAATTCTGGGAATTGGAACGGTTAGGGACAGGGGATTAAGTCCCCCACGGAGGACAGACACCCCTGGCGCTGAGCCAGAGAGAGTGCATCGGAGAAACCAGGTCTTGGTCCCTGAGCTGCGAGGAGACCTCCTAAGGGCGCTTGGCATGTGGCAGGGGCTGGAACCCTTGCACGGGAGAAACAGCCTTTTTGCAGTCCACATGCTTGTACTGCTCCATGCTAGCAGAGCCTGAGACGCGCTCCAAACCAGCCCCGAAAGAGGTGCGTGGCAGCGCCAGCCAGGTGCTCTCAGACCCAGAAAGTCTGAGCGCTCCCAGCCAAGGCCAGCGGGAAAATCTCAGTGTGCGTTCACTGCTTGGAACCTTTCTGGAGGTCTGGAGCTGCCCAGACAGCTACCGCTGTTGTGGTTTTGAGTACAAGCAGGACACACAAATGTCCCCAGAGATCACGGCTGGGAAACTCCTCTGCAGCACCCAGAGGGGAATGGACTGGGGCTTCTCTCTGGGAGGGAGGTCTGGGTGCAGTTTGCTTTCCTCTAAACCTCCAAGAACCACCGGGAGCTGCCAAGAGGAGAGAAAAAAAATGAACAGAAATAAAAACCTCCAGAGAACAAAAGCCTGAAGGCCCGGTTTCCTCAGAGCCCACCCCCTGGAGGGGGGTAGGAGGACTTAACTCAGGAAACACTGCCTGAAAACCCATGCGGCAGGCCCCTCCCCCAGAAAGCCAACCGGCCAAGAAGACAAAAATCACTACTACTTCATAGATACAATGTTTAATTTTTAATTCGTTCCCACTATTCTGGTTCATTTTTAATTTTTTTTAAATATTTTTTATTTTTATATAGATTTTTTAGCCTATTTACCATCACAGTGAGATGTCCAGTACATCAAATTCCATAATAACCTTTTAACCTGAACTTTCTGAAACATATACCCATGTTTTTCTTTTGCTTTTCTATTTTTAAATTTTTTTAAATTTCACTTTAGTTTAGATTAGATCATTCTTTACTTTTATTTGCTAATATTCATATAGAGTTAAACTTCAGGGTAATCCCCTTTCCCCAATAAATGCTACCCCTATAGGTAAACAAATTTTTAATCCCCTGTTATCTTAGGAAAGTTGTATCATTTAAAAAAGATATCAAGATACGTCCAGGAAGAATCAAAATAACCTTCCTCGCCCACACTGAGAATTTACAACCACTCTCCCATCTTTTTCTCCTACCAGTATTTTTGTATATTTGTGTTTGTCCTGGTAGTATATAAATCTTATACTTAGGGTTCTTATTGATGAGGTTATTTGTTTGTTTGTTTGTTTGTTTGTCTGTTTCTTTGTTTAGCTTCTACATATATATGTACATTTTTTTTCTTCTCTTCTCATATACTTTTATCAGTCTTTTCTGTTTGTATTTGCTTGTATACTTCACAAAACTTACTTTGGGGCCCATTTGTGGTGAGCCTTCTGTTTTATCCTTCATTCTTTTTCCTGTCTCTCTCTCTCTTTATCTCTCTCTCTCTCTCTCTCTTTTTCTGCTTTCTCTCTTTCTTTTTTTCTTTTATTTCTGTGGGGACTCTTGACTGCTCAGAAGCATTCCAGGGTGCACCTTCACTGAACCAAAGTCGATACATCCAGCTACAACCGTTCAGCCATTTCTCACCAAAATGACGAGGAGGAGGAAGGCCTACCAAGAGAAAAATTCAGAGGAAGGGCCCTCTGCAACAGAGCTAATGGCTACAGACATAGACATTATGTCGGAAAGGGAATTCAGGATAACAATTATACAGGCAATAACTAGGTTGGAGAAAGACATGGACGACCAAACAGAATTGATTAGGGCAGAACTGAAAGCCACCAGGGATGATGTTCACAAGGCTCTCAATGAGTTCCAATCTAATCTAAATTCTCTAAAAGCTAGGGTAACTGAGACAGAAGATAGAATTAGTGATCTGGAGGACAAACAGATAGAGAGAAAGGATCAGGAGGAAGCCTGGAACAAACAGCTTAGA
>PISX010030035.1:0-19226 GCA_004024625.1 Mellivora capensis | reverse complement strand
TCCCAGTGCAATAAAATCGCCAATCTGGTCTGTTAGATGCACATAGACTCTCAGCCCACATGGCCTTCAACAGAAAGGAGAACATACTGGCTCATATCACTGAAAAGCTTAAATGATGTTCAGGGGGGACCCCTCCAGGGTCTCAACTCTGCCTCCTCTCCCTGGGCTTCCTCCTTTACCTGGCTCTTCCCATGTGGTGGCAGATGGGACCGCCAGCAGCAAAGGCTTCCAGTCCCTCTGTGAAAAGGCATGTCCCTTTCCAGAGTCCTGGAAAAGCCCTGGGGCACTCATGTACTGGCTTTCCTGAGCCAGTTACAATAGGGATGTGATGAGTCCTTGTATTGATTAGGCCCAGGTCACATGCCCGCTCCTGGAGCCTGGGAGGAGAGTGAAGAGGGTGGCTTCCCCAGGAGATCATGCCCAGGGGGTGTTATCAGAAGAATGAAGAGTGCAAGCCAGCAGTGCAGGAAAAGGCACCACTTTCAAGAAACTGCATTTAGCTTTCCGTGGTCCCCTCCTCCAAGCAACTAACCCCAAATCACACCACATCCACTGAATCTTGGTTCAAAGGTACAGTTTTATAGTCTCCTTACTATGTTTTCTGGCATTTTGGAAGAGCACACGGATAGAAGCCTATATTGTGGGTCCTCTGCTAACACGGAACTCAGGAGGGGTGCATAGCGTGCGTGCTGAGAAGGAACAGCGCTGCCTCTCAGATGGGCACAGTGCCCAGCCTGACAGTGTCTGCTCCTCCCTCGGAAGTCCTTGTTGCTCTCCCTCCTCCTTTCTTGATAACAATTATTATTAGAAGTGTCTCCCCTTCATGGATTCTCCTGAGTTCACCAAGGCAGCATGTGACTGCTCCCCACACCCACCCCACACCCTAGGACCCTAAAAGAGACCAGGAACAGCCAGGGCCTGGATAGAATGTGCCCAAGTTGCTCAGCCTAGAAGAGCCTCACTGTGTGGCAGAGAGTCCACATAAACGCCTGAGGGGTTCCCTCAAACGAGCAACAAAATGGCGCCTGGGGGTGTGGCTGTGCTCACCTCCCCACTCTGAAATGGGAAGCGTGGTGGGATCTGTATCCCCCAGGGCTCTCAACACCCTGAGCGAAGAGCTGTAGTGAGCCTGTGAAGGGAGAATCGTGAATCTAAAATGCAGCCCCTAAGTTACAGGGGGCCTGGGAAACAAAACATCAGGAGGCAGGAGCTGCCGGTACCACTCCTTTGCCACCATTGTGTGCGCCGCTGGCCACGGTAGAGTGGAGCAATAGGGACTGGACTTACCCTCCTACCAGAAACGACTGAAAAACACAAAATTTGTGGAAAACTATTTTCAAGAGAGCAGACATCAGCCAGTGGAGGACAGTTATCCTCAAGGGATAGCAAGCAGATAAGCCCTACAGCTGTCCCAGCCCTTCCTGGGTGAGGAGAGCACCAGACACAGAGGGAACTTGTGGGATTTACCAAGTTCCCCTTGGACATTTGCTGGAGTACTGAAGGTGCCAGCCCAGTGCTCACACAGGGCCAGAGATGATGCGCGCTCTCACCAGCCCCGCTGGAAAACAATAGGATTCTGTTTGAGAGACTGACATTGCAATTGAAAACCGTCCCTCAAAGAAAAATCCAGGCCCACATGGATTCACTGGTGAATTCTACAAAACACGTAAAGAAGATATGTTACCAATTCCACAGAAACTTTTCCAGAAAAGGACGGAATACTTCCCACCTTATTTGGTGAGGCCAGCGTTACCTAAATAGCAATAGCCAGACTAAGACATGATAAGAAAATTGCAGATCAGTATCCCTCGTGCACGTAGATGCAAAAATTCCAAGCAAAATTTTAGAAAATCCTATCCAGGGATTTTCTGGGATCGAGTCCCACATTGGGCTCCTTGCTCTGGAGGGAGCCTGCTTCTCCCTTTGCCACTCTCCCTGCTTGTGATCTCTCTCTATGACAAATAAATGAATAAAATCTTAAAAAAGAAAAGAAAAAGGTAATTAATCAATAGATTCACCATGTTAAGTAAAAAAGAAAAACCAGGAACACCTGGGTGGCTCAGTGGGTTAAGCCTCTAGCCTTCAGCTTAGGTCATGATCTTGGGGTCCTGGGATCGAGCCCCGCATCAGGCTCTCTGCTCAGCGGGGAGCCTGCTTCCCCCTCTTTCTCTGACTGCCTCTCTGCCTACTTGTGATCTCTGTCTGTCAAATAAATAAAATCTTTAAAGGAAAAAAAAAAGAAAAACCATATAATCACCTTTACACCTTTACCCAGAAAAAACATTTGACAAAATCCAACATTCATTCCTGATAAAAACTCTCAGCAAACCAGGAATAAAAGAAACTTCCTCAACTTGATCAAGATTGTCTATAAAAAGCCTGCAGCTAACACCATACTTAATGATGAAAATCTGAATGCTTTTTACCCCTAAGATCAGGAACAAGAAAGGGATTCCGACCTTACCATTTCTGTTTGAACTCTACTAAAGGTTCTACCCTGTGGCTAGAAAAAGGAAAGTCCTACAGGTGGGCGAAGAAGGAAAACAATGATTATTTGCAGACTCTGTGATCATCTTTGTGGAAAATTCAATTGAATCTACAGAGAAACTACCAGAACTAATAAATGAACTTATCAAAATTATAAGATACAAAAGTCAATTTACTGTACATATGAATAATGAAGAATCAGAAATTAAAATTAAAAACAAACACTTATTAGAACAAAAAAAAAATGAAATCCTCAGGCCTGTCACTGACAAAAGACCTGTACACTGAAAACTACAAAACATTTTTGGTAGAAATGAGAGAAGTCCTCAGGAAGTGGGGATCCGTGCCACGTCCAGAGGTTGGACGTGAGGTCTTTCCAGACCATTACGTAAATTCATCACAATCCTTACATCTTAGCAGGCTTTTCTTACAGAAAGTGAAAAGCTGATTCTAAAATTCCTACAGAAATGGACAGGACCTAGATAGCCAGAACAACTTGCAAAAAGAAGGCCAAAGTTAAAGGACACACACTGCCTAATTTCAAGATATATAACTGTCAGTAATCAAGACAGTGCGGTATTGGCATAAAGAAAAATCAATAGAACAGAATCAAGAGACCAAAAATAGACCCACATGTACATGGACAATCGGTTTTTGCCAGTGTTTAAAGGCAGTTCGGTGGAGAAAAGATAGTCTTTTTCAACAAATGGTGCTGGAACAATTAGATATTCGTAGGTCCCCCAAAATTCTTCAATACATACCTTATATTATATGAGAAAAATTAACTCACAATGGTGCGTTGACTTAAAACCTAAAACCTTTTAGAAGAAAATGTAGACAAAAGTGTTTGTGACCTTGGCTAAACCACTCACAAGTTTTGTGACCTTGGATAAAAAAGTTTTATCTTAGATAAAACACCAAAGCACAATCCATAAAACAAAAATACTGATAAATTGAACTTCTTTTAAAACAAAACAAGGGGCGCCTGGGTGGCTCAGTGGGTTAAAGCCTCTGCCATCGGCTCAGGTCATGATCCCAGGGTCCGGGGATCGAGCCCCACATCCGGCTCTCTGCTCAGCAGGGAGCCTGCTTCCCCCTCTCTCTCTGCCTACCTCTCTGCCTACTTGTGATCTCTCTCTCTCTCTGTGTCAAATAAATAAATAAAATCTTAAAAAAAAAAAAAAAACCAAAGAACTTCTGTTCTTTAAAAGACACTGTTGAGAAAATAGGCAAGGCACAGACTGAGAGGAGATGTTTACAAAACATGTGTCTGATAAAAGACTTGGATCCAGAATACATAAAACTCTCAAAACTCAATAAGAAAACAATCCAACTGAAAAATGGGTAAAAGATTTGTACAGACACTTTAGTAAAGAAGGTGTATCTTAGTGGCAAATAAACACATTAAAAATGCTTAACTCCATTAGAAAAATGGAAATTAAAATTCAGAAGACTGACCATATCAAGGATTGGCAAGAATGTAGGGGAACTGGAAGAATCACTGCTGGTTGGAATGTAAATGGTGTAAGCACTTTGGAAAACAGTTTTGCAGTTTCTTAGTTAAACATTCATCTATTTTCTGATCCAGCCATACTGCTCTGAGGTATTTGTCCAAGGGGAAAGAAGGTATATGTCTATACAGTGGCTTGTACACAAATGTTCATAGCCACTTTATTTGTAATAACCAAAACCTGAGAGCCACCTAGATGTCTAACAGGTAAAAGGTGTGTGTTGCAGTGAAATACTACTTAGCAATGGCAAGGAACAGACTATTCATAAATGCTGTCATAACAAAATGATGTTGAGTGGAAGAAATCAGACCAAAAAATACATACTGTAGTCCTGGGCTGCAAGGTTGGTTCAACATCCACAAATCAACTAATGTGATATAATACATTAATAAAAGAAAGAACAGGAACCATATGATACTCTCAGTAGATGCTGAAAAAGCATTTGACAAAGTACAGCATCCTTTCTTGATCAAAACTCTTCACAGTGTAGGGATAGAGGGTACATACCTCAATATCATCAAAAGCCATCTATGAAAAACCCACAGCAAATATCTTTCTCAATGGGGAAAAACTGAGAGCTTTTCCCCTAAGGTCAGGAACACAGCAGGGTTGTCCACTATCACCACTGCTATTCAACATAGTAATAGAAGTCCTAGTCTTGGCAATCAGACAACAAAAAGAAATTAAAGGCATCCAAATCGGCAAAGAAGTAGTCAAACTCTCACCCTTTGCAGATGATATGATACTTTATGTGGAAAACCCAAAAGAATCCACTCCAAAACTGCTAGAACTCATATAGGAACTCAGTTAAGTGTCAGGATAAAAAGTCAATGTACAGAAATCAGTTGCATTTTCTATACACTAACAATAATACAGCAGACAGAGAAATTAAGGAGTTGATCCCATTTATAATTGCACCCAAAACCGTAAGATACCTAGGAATAAATGTAACCAAAGAGGCCAAGAATCTGTACTCAGAAAACTATAAAGTACTCATGAAAGAAATTGAGGAAGACACAAAGAAATGGAAAAGCATTCCATGCTCATGGATTGGAAGAACAAATATTGTGAAAATGTCTATGCTACCTAGAGCAATGTACACATTTAATGCAATCCCTATCAAAATACCATCAACTTTTTTCAAAGAAATGGAACAAATAATCCTAAAATTTGTACGGAACCATAAAAGAACCTGTATAGCCAGGGGAATGTTGAAAAAGAAAACCAAAGATGGTGGCATCACAATTCTGGACTCCAAGCTCTATTATAAAGCTGTAATCAAGTCAGTATGGTACTGGCACAAAAACAGACACATAGATCAGTGGAACAGAATAGAGAGCCCAGAAATTGACCCTCAACTCTATGGTCAACTCATCTTCAACAAAGCAGGAAAGAATGTCCAATGGAAAAAACAGTCTCTTCGACAAATGTTTTGTTGGGAAAATTGGACAGCCACTTGCAGAAGAACAAAACTGGACCATTTCCTTACATCACACACAAAAATAGACTCAAAATAGATGAAAGACCTAAATGTGAGAAAGGAATCCATCAAAATCCTTGAGAAGAACACAGACAGCAACCTCTTTGATCTCGGCTGCAGCAACTTCTTCCTAGAAATATTGCCAAAGTCGAGGGAAAGCAAGGGCAAAAATGAACTATTGGGACTTCATCAAGATCAAAAGCTTTTGCACAGCAAAGGAAACAGTCAACAAAACCAAAATACAACTGAAAGAATGGGAAAAGATATTTGCAAATGACATATCAGATAAAGGGCTAGTAACCAAAATCTTTAAAGAATTTATCAAACTCAACACCCAAAGAACAAATAATAATCCAATCAGGAAATGGGCAGAGGACATGAACAGACATTTCTGCAAAGAAGACATCCAGATGGCCAAGAGACACATGAAAAAGTGCTCCACATCACTCGGCATCAGGGAAATACAAATCAAAACCACAATGAGATACCACCTTACACCAGTCAGAATGGCTAAAATTAACAAGTCAGGAAACAACAGATGTTGGTGAGGATGCGGAGAAAGGGGAACCCTCCTACACTGTTAGTGGGAATGCAAGCTGGTGCAGCCACTCTGGAAAACAGTATGGAGGTTCCTCAAAAAGCTGAAAATAGAGCTACCCTATGACCCAGCAATCACACTACTGGGTATTTACCCTGAAGATGCAAATGTAGTGATCCAAAGGGGCACGTGCACCCAACTGTTCATAGCAGCAATGTCCACAATAGCCAAACTATGGAAAGAGCCTAGATGTCCATCAACAAATTAATGGATAAAGACAATGTGGTATATATATATACAATGGAATATTATACAAGCATCAAAAATTGAAATCTTGCCTTTTGCCGCAATGTGGATGGAACTGGAGGGTATTATGCTAAGCGAAATAAGTCAATCAGAGAAAGACAATTATCATCTCACTGACGTGAGGAATTTGAGAAATAAGACAGAGGATCATAGAGGAAGGGAAGGAAAACTGAAACAAGACAAAACCAGAGAGGAAGACAAACCATAAGAGACTCTTAATCTCAGGAAGCAAACTGAGGGTTGCTGTAATGGAGGGGGGCGGGAGGGATGGGGTGGCTGTGTGCTGGACACTGGGGAGGGTATGTGCTATGGTGAGTGCTATGAATTCTGTAAGACTGATGTATAACAGACCTTTACCCCGAAACAAAGAATACCTTATATATTAATTTAAAATATATATATACCATAGGATTCCTTTTATTTAAAATTCTAGAACTTGCAAACTTATCTTTATTGATGGAAAACAGAGGAGTGGTTGCCCAGAGGCATGGGGAATGAGGAGGGACAAGAGAAAGAGATCACAGAGGAAGTGAGGATACTTCAGGGCTGATGGATATATTCATGACCTTGATGATGGTGGTGGTTTCACAGCTGTAAACAAGTCAGATTTATCAAATTGTGGACTTCCAGTGAGTGCAATCTATGGTATGCCAGCTAGTCTTCAGTAAAGCTGCTGGGGGGCAGAGAAAGTGCTTCTCAGCCAAAAGCGATATGTGAACCTGGTTTCGATCCTGATTCAAACTGAAAAGAAACTTACAAGGCAAAAGCACTTGACCTCTAGCTACTTGATTGAGGACTTTGTGGTTACTTTTTATTGCCATATGGCACTTTGGTGAAATCTTTACACCGGACATGATGTGAGGTCTATTATTTGCTTGGGGGTCGGGGGTCATAGAGGGGGTAAAGCTGTAACAAGATCCGCCCTGAGTGGTAACTGTTGAAGCTGGGTGATGGGAACAGGCGTGGTCAATACTGTTTTCTGGATCTCTCTGTTTAACGTTTCCCATCGCTCCAAAAAAAGAGAAAGTCCCCTGGTTTTGTTGTCCCTGTGACGATGTCCCTGTATATACAGGTGTTCACCTTCACCTGGAGAGAGGACATCCGGCCCGGAGACCCCCAGCACACCAAGAAGTTCTGCTTTGATGCCATCTCCAACACCAGCCCAGTCACCCTCTATGACTGCCACAGCATGAAGGGCAACCAGCTGTGGAAGTACCGCAAAGTAAGGCAGGCTGTGTGGGCAGAACAGGGCAACCGGCTTGATTTATTTATTTATTTTTTTTTTTTAAAGATTTTCTTTATTTGACAGACGGAGATTACAAGTAGGCAGAGAGGCAGACAGAGAGAGAGGGGGAAGCAGGCTCCCTGCAGGGAGCCTGATTCGGGGCTTGATCCCAGGACTCTGGGATCATGACCTGAGCTGAAGGCAGAGGCTTTAACCCACTGAGCCACCCAGGTGCCCCAACCGGCTTGATTTAAAAAAAGACAAGCAGATAAACACTCTGTGCTTCCCCCCACAGAGCCCACTCTCTCACATATTTGTACCACGAACCCGCCATGCCCGACTTCTCAGTCATTCGAGAGAAGCCAGAGATCCAGATTTTTATGTGGAATCTGTAGGATCTTAAATGTTGGCAACCGAGTCCACTAAAAAACACACAAACATGACACCATGAAAGACACCATGAAAACCGGTGAAATTGGGCAAGAGACAAGCAGACTTAGGGCCAGGCCAAAAGTGGGCCGCTTCACTTCCACACGCATCCCTCCGGGCGGGGCTCAGGCAGCAGGCCCAGGCCAGGCAAGGGAGGGCAGGGCAGGCGAGCCTGCCAGGTGGGCGATTTGCAGGCCGGCCCCAGGGCTCGAGTGTGCTTCGTGGTACTGCTGCTGCCGGCGCGCCTGGCTGATTGCCTCCCTCTTTCCTAGGACAAGACCCTCTACCACCCCGTCAGCGGCAGTTGCATGGACTGCAGCGAAAGTGACCACCGGATCTTCATGAACACCTGTAACCCCTCTTCTCTCACCCAGCAGTGGCTGTTTGAACACACCAACTCGACAGTCTTGGAAAAATTCAACAGGAACTGAGCCCTCATGTCTCCTCAGCAGGCCTGGCGGAGTCGTTCCCATCCCAAGGGAGGCAGGGCTTCTGTGGGCACCGTGATGAGAGAGGTGCTGGCCAGCCGGTCCAGGGCACAGAGGGCTCTCAAAGCTGGCGCAAGGTGTCCGCCTGGTCCCTAAAGCCCAGGGGTGGAGGTGGGGTGGAGAACAGACCCCACGGGAGCCCCCACAGAGAGCAGTGCCTGCTTTAACCCCCGATGGCATCATGGAAATCCCAGAGGGCCTTTTCAGCTTTGTTACCGAGGGCCCTTGAGCATTATGTGGGAGGAATGCCAGGGCAGCCCTAGGCCGCCCCACAGTGGGTCCCACAAGGTTGCCTAGCCTTCAGATGGCTCATCCAGGACGGTCCTCCAGAAAAGGGGCAGCTTCTGCCTGTCTGGGCAGCTTGTAGCACCAGTGCCCTCATCTGCCCCAGGAAGGGAGGGAGGAGGTTTTTCTGGGGGCCGCCGGTGCCAGACGTTCAATATCTGCCTGCCATGGGCCAACTGCAGTTACGGACTTTGTCACCGCCCCAAGTGATGCGATCAAAGGCCTCACCTGGACTGTCACGGTGTTCGATACTGAGCACTGGCCAACTGCCAGGCCTGGGGGCAGAAGTGGGACCCCCAGACATTCCTTTGCCACCACGGACACATGGGCTCTCTCTCCTTGCTCTCTGGGTACTTGAGATGTCCACATTAGTGCTCGACAGCTGAGCCACCAGCTTCTCAGAGCTGTGTCACATGGCCTTGGGCCGGTGGAAGGGGCCTAGTGAGAAAACCTCCAGAGTAGATAGGCTGGTGGAATTTCCCTGATCAGTGCTTCCCTCTTCCTCTTTCTGTCTTGGGCAATCCCCTGCCTCAAGAGAGGAGCAGATATGTGAGGTGCTCCCCTCACAATATCTGGAGGCCTCCAGGGAAGACCGTGGGCAAGATGCCCAGCCTCTGACCTCATCGCGGCTCTAGTTCTCATATAGAGCTCTAGAATTTTTCAAGAACTCTATCATTAGATCACAACCTAGAATGCTACCCAGGATTCTGGTATTCTGGCATCCAGCATGCACTTCTGGAATGCTGTGACTGGAAAGAGCCAGTTAAGTGTAGTATAGTCAAGGCAGCCCCCCCTGCCTACAGACAATCTCTGAAATCCGAGGTTGGTGGTGTTGGGGGGTGGGTGACCTGTGTCTGACAGCTCGTACCAGAGACCTTGGTATGACACGGTCCTGAGCGCAGTTCCGAAGCCCTGTGACCCTCCACCACCCTCCCAGCTGCAGTGGAGTAAAGCGCCCAGTGTCCTACAAGCAGATGGACACCTAGGTCTATGCCAGTCCCTCGTGTTTACCTTTTGCTTTGTTAATTATGTGTCAGACTCCCAGAGGGCTCCCAAACTAACAGGAATCATTTCTGCAATCAGCCTGCCCCCCACTGATTCAGATATGGAAATCACATTCCACAACCTATGGCTTCCACCAGCTAGTCCGGGAAATACTTGAAGTCGGTATTCCAATTAGAGTTGGATCTCTCGATTGTGGCATTTACCAATGAAATGAGACATATATCTGGGAACAGAGCCACAAATCTGCCTTTGAGATGCTGGCTGATCTCAAGGCCGTTTTTTGTCTGGGGGGTGGGGGAAGGGATAAACTCCCAAACACCACCATGCAAAGAGCTGGCAGAGCACCACTTCTTCCACTTCTGCCCTCCACACAAGCCCTGCCCTGGCCACCTGCCGACAGGAGAGGTGGCCCCTGTGCTCGCAGAAGCTTCCTTTTTGATCCCTCGTGTCTTTTCCAGATGAGTCCTCTCTCTTTCGAAGTGGCCCTCCATAGGAAGGAGTCCGAAGAGGAGGCCCCTTCCAGGATCTAGGAGAACAGGAGTGTTGCAGTTTGGAGAGCTGAATTAGGGGTCATCCTCAGAAAGCAATGCAGCATCATTAAAATAAAAACTGTGCCTTTTAAAAAGACAAAATGCAAATGTACAGCAAATCCCTAAACTTGAACAATTTCCTAGTGCCTTGCTAGACAAACCTGCAGGGGCAGGATTGGGGGGAGGGGAAACACTGGTGGTGGCGTATGCATTTTCTGTTGGATGAGTGTGTGTTTCAGAACTTCTAATTTCAAGTAGGAGACATTGGGCCCAGAGCAGGCAGGATCTGAGATGAAGAAGCCCTCAAGGGGCAGCAGGACAACTCGTTTAGTCTGTGGCCTGGAAGGACCTCAGCAGCCCCAGAGAGAGACCCCTGTTCAGAGGCCATGCCTGAAGTCCTCATCCCAGCCCCCAGACAGAGTGCCAAGCACTTGCTAGATTCCCAAGTGGTCCCATTCCGAGGGGGTGACTGTGTCCTTGGCAAGACCAGGACTGCTTGGACAGCAGGAGCAGCAGCCAGCAGGCCACAGCCTTCCTCTTTGCCATCTTTTGGTTCTCTTTCGAGTCTGGTTTGGCCCCCTCAACAAGGGAGGGGGAGTTCCCCTGAGCAGGTCTTATCTGGAGGTCCTGGGACTTGACAGAGTAATAGGGGAGGGAAAGACGTTTGTGGCTTAGCCAACCAATGGACAGAATACTAAATACTGACCCCTGTTTTGGCCTCAATTTTGAAAACCACCTGTCTCAAAGATTCTGGTTCCTGCTCACACTGCCAGCTGTCGCTCTGAAAGCAGCCAGGAGTCTGCGGAGGTGCTCTCATCTGGGTAATGGGTGAAGATGGGAGCCCCTTTTCCTCTCTTTATTCTGAGCAGGAGGTCACAAAACGGTGTGGCTGGAGAGTATCTTGACCAGGGGGCCCAACAGCAGCCTTTCCACAGGAGGCCTCCAGAAGCATTTTGCAATGCAGAGAGCATCTTTGCTGGAGATACAAGGCCTTGGGAGGGGGCCAAGTGTGCAGGCACATGTGTGAAAAGCCATCCCACCGTGTGCCTCCGCCTGGAGGTTTCGACTTCGAAAGCCATCTGGGAACTAGGCATCCACCCCCTGAGGAAGAACTAGTTCGGAGGCAGGAGGGGGGTTCCCCCACAGGCCTAGGGGAGAAGGAGCACTTCTTGCTGTAGGTGCGGCAGACAGGTCCCCAAAGTCCACATTGTCTTCACTTTGCAAACCTACCTGGTGAATTTCTTTTTCTCCTGAAGAAAGAGATGATATCTTTTAAAATGACTCCGTGTTTCTTTCCGTGCATCTTCATTTTTCTGTCTCTGGAGTCTCAAAAGCGTGGCAAAGCACTTTACGGTAGTAACTGGGAAACCTTGATTCCTTGCTTCAGTGATCTTAGCTTGTACAGGTTGGGGGATCTTTTCTAATTCCTGGGAGGCTGTGCCCTTTTAATGTTTTCTGGAGATTTTTAAGTGTGGAAGAGGGGCAAAGGGTGCAGTCCTACCCTGGAATTGTTTTCTACTTTCTCTTTGTGAAAATCCAAGTCCTATTTCAGTCCAAACTTGATCTTGAGCCAAGGCCCACTGCCATCTCTGGGGTGGGAGTTGGACCTACATCCCCAGTGGCAAGGCCCCCTTAACACCTGCTCGCCCAATGGCTTTGATTCTGCCTTGTCAGATAACAGGGTTGGGCTCCTGCTCTGTTTTGGGCTTGAAGACTGGGATCCCAAAGGGACTACAGGCAGGGAATATTGAGATGGCAGACTGGGTATTCCATACAGCAAGCTCAAGACCACCAACCCCTCTTCTGCCTGGAAAAGTGAGCCTTTGTGAAGAACTGACTTACCGCGTACAATTGTGATTGTGACTGTTGTTGAATAAACCTCCAGACTTTCTGTAACGTGCTATCTGCCTCGTTCTTGTCACACACCATCTTCTACCCCATCATTCCCCACATGTTCAGTGAATGTCTGCTCAGTACCCAGGATAATGAACAAGTTCCCAACAGCCATCGTTCTAGAGAAGAAGGCAGACCCCCGACAACTAACGAAGATGATTCGAGATGTGAACAGGGTGTTGAAGGATAAGAGACAAGATGTTTGAGAGACTGGAGTGGGGATCAATATTAGGTTGGCTGGTGAGAGAGTGCCTCTCTGTGAGAGCTGGAACACAGGAGGGAGTGGGATCCAAGATGCAGCTCAGGGGAGAGGGCTCCAGGCAAAGGGAACAGCTAGTACAAAGGCCCTGAGGCAGGAAGGATTTCCCATGTTGAAATGGGAAGGAGAAGGAGGTGAGCTTCCCGGGTTAGGTGGGTAGCCCACACAGGGTCCTACAGACTACAGCCAGGACTTGAAGATATTGGATGGACAGAACAACATGAAATAGTTCATTTCTGATGCTCACCTATCAGCCACAAATTTTTACCTACCAAAACATGGTGACACTTTGAATATTAGATATATGTAATGCCACGTGGTAGAAAGAGCACTGGCTGGCCTGGCTCTGCAACGGACTGTAAGGTCTTGGGCAAATCCTGCCCCCTATCTAGGCCTCAGTGTTCTACCATAAACTGGGAAGGGTTTGGATGATGCTTCCAGCTCCAACTGTGGTTCCGTGGTTGAGACTTGGTGTGGGACTGCTATGACCAAGAGCGGAAGCTGCCTGCTGGTGCTGTCACTCAGAGCCCACCAGAGGGCGCTGTGGACCCACCTACGGCCTGGAGAAGGGTAATGAACAGAAGCAGGGAATCAGTTCACCTGCCACAGGGGCAGGTTTTGAGTACTGGAACCAGAAGCTCCATATTAAGTTAATTTTCTTCTAAAATTGTAATGGCTTCTTTTTATAAAGATTAAATTCCTTTACAAGAAGAAGAGAGAGAGGAGAGAACATTCCATGTGTAGAGACCCTGTGGGGGGAGCATGACAGGTATGACGGTCAGTGAGGCGGGAGCAGGGTAAGAGAGAAGAGAAAAGAAGGAGGTGGGGAGGGCAGAAGCCACACCCTGCAGGGCCTTCTGGGCTATGTCAAGGAGTCTCTGAGCTTTATTTTTAAAGCAGTGGGAACTCTTAGAGGGTTTTTAACCAGGCAGGGTGAGAGCATCAGATGTGCCATTGGCTGACATGTATAGCCAGGAATGACTCAAGGTGCTGGGTGCATAGTAGGCATGAAAATCCAGGGCAGCCGGAATCTCAAAATTACTGATTGCTAGGAGGAAGGGTCTTTCCTCACTGGAGCAGGTGGGAAGACGGGGAAATTAAATTTCTCATCCATTTTAGCTCCTTGTTGGGGCTCCTGGCACTGAGTAAGGGCTCAATAAGTAATTGAAGAAGGGACAAATGGGTGAATAAAATAATGCCAGCTTAGACTTTAGGCTATTTTCCCTCCACTCACAGCCCACAGACCTTCTGAGAAAGAGTGCTCCTACCTCTGTGATATACTATGTGTTCTTGAGAAAGTCCCTTCCCCTCCCCAGGCCTCAGATTTCCCACATGACAGTGGGAAGAAGGGGACCAAATTAGATCATGGTCAGCTAGGACTGCTGTAGTCCTACAAATCTTACATCTGGTATTTTGCAGTGACCCTGATCTCAAGAATTTATTTTCCATGCTCAAAAAGGGGATGAGAGTGGTGTCCCCTCTCGGTTCTGTTGTTGGTATCTCCTATGCTAGGGCTTCTGGGCTGTTGCTGAAGCGAGTGCAGGATTCAGTATCCAAAGCTTCCTTCCTGCAGCTGCTCACAGCTCTGTCCACCTCTGGCCGCAGACAGCTGGCTCCCCTTTGTTGCCCCTCAAACACCTGGGATGCCTGGCTGCAACAGTGTCCCAGGGCAGCCCGCAGTTCTCACGTTCTGGTCCCGCTTGCTGTAGACCTGGCGGGGTGATGGCCCTCGGTGTGCTCATGCACACTCACACACACAATGCCAGAGAAACAAAGGAAAACCTGGTGAACCCTCAGAAAAGCAGGTTTCTAAGCAACTTGGCAGCTTTTGTTCATGAGCCCCTTGGAACTGAAGTAGCATCTGATCTCCTGCCAGCTCCTGCCTAAGGATGGGAGGAAAGGGATGACGGGTCTGCCTTTGCTGGAGCTGAGTGCTAAGCTCCCCCACCATTGGCCTCTCAGCCTGGGAAGCCGAGGCCTGAATCCTGGGGTTGTCCATATTGTGGGGAAAGTCCCTGTGACAGTTTTTTGACAGCTACAGCTGCAGAATCCCAGGGCTTGGTCATTCAGACGACAAAAGCAAACTGAAATATGCACTGTGGGCCTGCGGTGGTCCACAGTCTGTGCCACAGTAGTTGGCCCCAGCTCTGTCCTCAGCCCTGGAAATACAGAGGTGAATAAGGGACAATCAGTGACCTCTTCAGCCTAGTGGTGAGAACAGACAAGGGCCCAGCGACACCTGATTACTGCTGCACTGCTTGTAACTTTACCCTAGGCCTCTAGGAGAAAATGAAAACTTCTTAGCTAGGTCCTAACAGTCCTTCCAGACTAGCCCATGCCTGCTTCTCCACCACCTCCTCAGCAGGGCTCAGGTCCCCGCAGGCCAAGTCTTTGTCACCTCCAGACCCCTGCTGGCCCCACCACTTGGGATATGCTTATCCACTTGGCAGCTTCTTTCCATACTTCAAGTCCTAGCTTAGCTTTCCCTTCTCCCAAGAAACTTCCAGCCCACCCTGTCAAGAATATACCTCCTGCACACATCATTCTCGTCATGCTGAGCAACTGTGTAGCCTCCTTCATGGCATTTCTCCTGATACACAGCTCATTCCTTTTGTTCACAGTCATTCTGTTCTATCGCATCACTACAAACACTGAATTCGCAAATACTGAACCACACCCTTAAGGCAAGTACAGATGTGGTCTCCCGTGAGCCTCTGCCCATAACAAGAGCCACATAACCTTGTTTTATGTGTATTTCAGTTTAAAGACACCTTATTTAATGTAGGTCATTAATTTGTCAATATTTATGTACAACCTCCTAGAATCGGCTGAATTACTCCTTAGGAGAAGTTTGCTTGGTGATCTAGCGTTAAAGGAAGGAGAATGAGAAAGGGCAAAGGGATCTTCTGCTTTCCCCTGAAGGCACATACACCCCCACTTCCATACATAATTGGTTTCTGAAAATGGGACTAATGTCAAAAGTAAAGAGTCAAACAAAAGCTTTATTTTGTCAACAGGGCACATTTATTCCTAGGGAATAAAAGGGATATATCAGTTGCAATTACACCTGTATTTTTTAATACAATCTTTGATGATATATTTCCTGCTTTTCCTACTATATCCCCAATTTGGTTATTTTTCTTCACTAATCAAAAAACATGCATAAGGGGGTGCCTGGATGACTCAGCCAGGGGAGCATGTGACTCCTGATCTCAGGGTCATGAGTTCAAGTCCCACAATGGGCCTAGAGCTTACTTTAAAAAAAAAAAAAAAAGATGCTTGGGGCATCTGGATGGCTCAGTTGGTTGAACATCTCTTGATTTTTTTCGTTCAGGTCATTATCTCAGGGTTGTGAGATAGAGCCCCAAATGTAATATATGCATGCAAATAAAATGCTTTAATGGATGCTGGTGCTTAAAAATAAACAAACGGGTGCCTGGGTGGTCTCAGTTGTGTCCCACTGTGTCTGTCAAATAAATAAATAAAATCTTAAAAAAAAAAAAAACAAACCTTGGGGCGCCTAGGTGGCTCAGTGGGTTAAAGCCTCTGCCTTCAGCTCAGGTCATGATCTCAGGGTCCTGGGATGGAGCCCCACATTGGGCTCTATGCTTAGTGGGGAGCCTGCTTCCCCCTTGCTCTCTGCCTGCCTCTCTGCCTACTTGTGATCTCTGTCAAATAAGTAAAATTTAAAAAAAAACCTTTACCCACTTTTTAATTGCCTTGTCTTTTTTATTGTTGAATTATAGGAGTTCATTATATATTCATACAAGTCCTTTATTGTATGTATGACTTGCAAATACTTTCTCCCATTCTGTTGGTTGTCTCTTCACTTTTTTTTTTTTTTAAGATTATTTATTTATTTATTTATTTGACACAGAAAGCACAAGCAGGGAAAGAGGAGGAGGAAGAAGCAGGTTCAGCAGGGAGCCTGACAGGGAGGGCTCCATCCCAGGATCCTGGGATCATGACCTGAGCCGAAGGCAGACATTTAACTGACAGAGCCACCCAGGTGCCACTCTTCACTTTCTTGATATACACATACTTCTTATCACTACTATTGGTACTTTGATTTTTCCTCTTACAAAATTTCTTAAGATGAGTTTAAGATACAATAAAATAATCAAGTAGTCTCCCAATTGTTGCTGTGCTGATGGATATGGCAACTGACTGAGTGAAAACTGAGCACAGCCTTGCCATCCGGCAAGATGATGTCTCCTTCCCTAACCTGCAGAAATCTCAGCTTGGGTACAAGGGGAAGTTTAGGGGCGTCAGCGCGTAATGGATGAACATTTACTGGGTACAAGACGACACTGTTCCAAGTGCTTTACAATATCACACTAGATGCTCACAATCGCCCCATCAGAGAAGTACTATTATCACACCATTTTACAGTTGAAGAAAATGGAGACTCATAGGCTTCATGTGAGCTGTCAGCGGTCCTCCAGCTAGTGAAGTGGCAGAGCCGGAGTTCAAATCAGGGTCTTTACTCTTGCCCACCACGCCAGTGGCTACCATTGGCCCACGGCCGATGCCTGTCAAGCGCCAGAGTCAGGGGAAGCTTTCACAGGTCCTCAGCAAGATGAGAAAAATAAGGACAATATTGTGGGTTTTTCATAAAGCTAAATCTATTCCATTTAAAGGACTGCACTTAGGGCTCCTGGGTGGCTCAGTAGGTTACGTGGCTGCCTTTGGCTCAGGTCCTGGGATTGAGCCCCATGTCAGGTTCCCTGCTCAGTGAGGAGTCTGCTTCTCCCTCTGTCCCCTTTTACCCCGCTCATGCTCTCTCTCTCTCTCTCTCTCTCTCTTTCTCAAATAAATAAATAAAATCTTTTTAAAAAATAAAAACAGGGGAACCTGGGTGGCTCAGTCATTAAGGGTCTGCCTTCAGCTCAGGTCATGATTTCAGAGTCCTGGGATGGAGCCTCGCATCTGGCTTCCTGCTTGGGCGGGAAGCCTGCTTCTCCCTCTTCCACTCTCTCTGCTTGTGTTCCCTCTCTCGCTGTGTCTCTCTCTGTCAAATAGATAAATAAAATCTTTTTTAAAATTAAATAAAAATAAATTAATTAAAATTAAAAATAAATGACTATCCTTTATCTGAGATTCTTCCAATTTCTTTGGTATTCCATATTTCTTACTAAATAATACCAAAGCATGGTTTTTTATTATTGCAAAAGAAATATAGGCACATTGTAAAATATGCAATAGGAAAAGAGGTTATAAAAATTAAGTTCTTCTTGGGGCGCCTGGGTGGCTCAGTGGGTTAAAGCCTCTGCCTTCGGCTCAGGTCATGATCTCGGGATCCTGGGATCGAGCCCCGCATCGGGCTCTCTGCTCAGCAGGAAGCCTCCTTGCTCCTCTCTCTCTGTCTGCCTCTCTGCCTACTTGTGATCTCTGTCTGTCAAATAAATAAAATCTTAAAAAAAAAATTAAGTTCTTCTTACCTTTCTTCCCTTGTCTTACAGTTCCCACTGTGGAGGCAGCCACAATGACTAGTTTCTTGTGTTTCCATAAAATATGTATTTGTGTATAAACCTTTTCAGAAAAACAAATGGAATTTATACTCTGCATAGTGTTTTGTATCTTTTTTATTACTTCATAAATTTTTTGGTATAGTTGGATATATTTAAAGTGATTTGTTGAGGGGCGCCTGGGTGGCTCAGTGGGTTGAGCGTCTGCATTCGGCTCAGGTCATTGGGCTCCCTGCTCTGCAGGGAGTCTGTTTCTCCCTCTCCCTCTGCCACTCACCCTGCTTGTGCTCGCTCTCTGTCAAATAAATATTTTTTGAAAAAATACAGTGATTCATTGAAAAATGCTTGCTGAGTCCCATTCTTATTAGCCACCAGAACTGGAGAATTAGTGTTATATGCCCTGGAGCTATAACAAACAGGACAGACCCGGTCCTCGCCTTCATGGAGCTTAATATTTGAAATGGGGACGATTGCACATTGTGGTGAGTGCTAATAAGAAAAGACACTGAAAGAAGAATAGCAATGGGCAATGGGGGGAAAATTCCTTTTAACCAGGGAAGGCTCTCTGCAGAGGTGACATTTAAATTAAGACTTGAAGGGGGCACTTTAATGGGTACATCAGTTAAGCATCCGACTCTTGATTTTAGCTCCGTCATGATCTCAGGGTTGCGAGATCGAGCCCTGCATCAGGCTCTGCACTGAGCCTGCTTAAGATCCCCTCTCTCTCTCCTCTCTCTCTTTCTCTCTCCCCCCAACCTCTATCCCTCCACCATCTCTCTCCCTCTCTCTTAAAAAAAAAAAAAAAAAACTAAACTAAACTAAAAACTAAGATTTGAAAGCTGGAGCCAGCTGTGGGTCGGGAGGAGCAAGCAGAACCACATTCCAGGTAGAGCCAAATGCAAATGCAAAGACCTCGGGGTAGGGTGGGGTTCAGCTTATTTGAGGAACTTGGGGCAGAATAACAGAGCTGGGGCAGGGCAACAGAGCCCAGAGATAGCAGCTGGCACTGTCAGAATGCACTGGAAAGGGGGCAAGGGGCCTTAAGAAGGGTGCAGCAAAGGAGACAGTCAACAAAACAAAGAGGCAACCCACGGAATGGGAGAAGATATTTGCAAATGACAGCACAGACAAAGGGTTGATATCCAGGATCTATAAAGAACTTCTCAAACTCAGCACATGCAAAACAGATAATCACATCAAAAAATGGGCAGAAGATATGAATAGACACTTCTCCAATGAAGACATACAGATGGCTATCAGACACATGAAAAAATGTTCATCATCACTAGCCATCAGGGAGATTCAAATTAAAACCACATTGA
>PISX010030034.1:0-19238 GCA_004024625.1 Mellivora capensis | reverse complement strand
GCTGTGGCTGATATCAAAGAGGTTACTGCCTATGTTCTCCTCTAGGATTCTGATGGATTCCTGTCTCACGTTGAGGTCCTTTATCCATTTCGAGTTTATCTTTGTGTACGGTGTAAGAGAATGGTCGAGTTTCATTCTTCTACATATAGCTGTCCAATTTTCCCAGCACCATTTATTGAAGAGACTGTCTTTTTTTCCACTGTATATTTTTTCCTGCTTTGTCAAAAATTATTTGACCATAGAGTTGAGGGTCCATATCTGGGCTCTCTACTCTGTTCCACTGGTCTATGTGTCTGTTTTGATGCCAGTACCATGCTCTCTTGGTGATCACAGCTTTGTAGTAAAGCTTGAAATCGGGTAATGAGATGCCACCAGTTTTATTTTTGTTTTTCAACACTTCTTCAAGAAAGTTCACGGCTTGGGCGCAGGCTCGTGGCGGGAGCATTTCCCACGTTATCCTCCCCTGATCGGCACCTGTGCCCTGAGTCACAGACAAGGGTGAAAGCCCGCAAGACTTAGAAAGCCAGGCCCCACCGAGGCCCGGCCATGGCCCCCCACCTTCCGCCCAGGAAGACTCCTGCCGCCCAGCGTGTTCGCAGAAGATAAGGCCAGCCTGGGCGGGGGGGCGGCTGTGGGCGACAGTCCCAGTCTAGTGCCTGCGGCGACCCGGGAAATGTTATCTCCCAGCAACACACACCTCGCCGGTCTGACGGACGGGTAAAATAAAACCCAGGCTTACAGGCCTTTCTCCCGCCCAAGTTTTTTTTTTTTTTTTCCTCCTGATTTTATGGCTTTCGAAGGAAGTGGAAAGCAGCTAATTAGGCTCAGCTGAAGAGCAAGGGCCTGGACCCCGAGTCTCAGCTGCTAAGATAACGGCGGGTCGCAGGGGACAGAAATGAAATGTCATCTACATTGCTGCCTCTTCACTAGTACCTTTTTGTCACAAAGCACAGGAGATGCTCATTAAGCCAAATGACGATGAACAGAGAAGCCTAAATGGCTCGTGTTTGGGCGGTTTGGTGTCGCAGAGTGTTAGGGCCATGGGGCCCGGGAGAGTGGGTCGGTGATCTTTGGGGGGGAAGCCGCCCTGTTTCCTCTGCCGTTCTCACGCCTGTTGGAACAGACGATTATTCTGTATTTTTAAAAAACTGCCCAACACTTTGGATTATGGCAGGCATGATGGGCATTTGGTGAGTATTTTTAGGGAAAATTATAATGATCTAACACCTTATTATTTGAAATTCTTGTTCTGTCTGTGTCTAGAATCAAATTTTCAAAAGGCTAACAGCTCACACAGGAACCTTTGCTGAGGTCCTGCGGAGGGATGGCAGATGCTCCCGGGGTGGGTGGTTGGTTCGGGGGCAATCACTCGTCCCTTCCATGAGCGTTCGCTGAGAGGCTGTGCCGCCAGACAGTGCGGGGCCTGGGCCGGGGCCTCTGGGAGGCTGGGTCCCTGCCCAGCCACAGCCCCTCCTCGTCAGTGTCCCTGCTGGTCCTCCTTGGCCTGGCTAACCCACAACAGTGTTTTGATTTTCAACTAGGAACTTGCTTTGGGCAGAATTCTCTGACCCCAAGCCTGGGCTCGCCGCTCTCCCGGCATGCTCACCAGCCCGTCCCTAACCCTAAGCTCAGCCCCCATCACCTGTGCCGGGTGTGTCCTTACCCATCATCCCCTCCAGACCCAAGTTCCTTGAAGGTGGGGACATGGTAAAGCCCCCCCGTGTGTGCTGAGCGCTGCTATCTCCAGCACTTGGCCCTGAGTGTGTTCATGATTTAGAGGAGCCAAGAAGGAAATGGAGACCCGTTCAGATAATTGCACCCTAGCACGAGTGCTACAACCGGGGTCAGACCGGTCACAGACGAGGGGCTGGTTTGCTCCCTCCAGGAAGTCTGGCCAAATTCCCCAGCCCTGGTGACCCCTCCAGGCTCGAAGGGGAAGCTAGATCAAGTGAGATGAGAATGGGACAGTCCGACAAACTAGGCTTGAACATGGTTTCCTGTCTCAGTGAGCCCGGCTGCGTCAGCCCGCTCCGGTCAGTTAAGATCCCAGATTAAGATAACAGAATGTATCAGGATGTCTCCCCGTTTACCTGACCTGTAATCGGACATTTCTGTGACTCTGCGCTCAGAAAGGCTTTTCTGTAGGAAAAGGTATCATGGTGTGTGTCATTCCCTGCAAATGACATGAGTCACAGCAACGTTTCTTCATCAGAAAGCTCTGTGTCTAGGTGGTGAGATGCTTATTGCAAACCAGCCACAAAACTGCAGATGGCCACCCTTTCCCCTTCACCACTACAGAAAACCTGACACCCCCCCCCCTTCAAATCAGCAGCAACGTACTTCTGAAAAATGTTCAGAGTGTAGAGTTGCGCCTACTTGGTTGTCTTTCCAGCAGAAAAGTAGAAAAGTAGAATCTCCTCCGATTCTTTTTTTTTTTTTTTAAGGAATGGATGCTTCTATGGGGGTGGTCTGACATAGGTTTATTATTTTTTATTTTCATTGAAGGCAGGAAGATTGACTAAATGATAAAGTTGCTTCTTACCAGCTCCTGCGGCTTGAAGACGCTTTGACCTGAATACTGATTTATGTCCCCAAGCAGCTCTCTCAGGCCTTTACTGTAGTGCAGGCCGGGAACAAACTGCAGAGCATGAAACAGGCTTTGTCACACAGTGACAAGATTTACAATGGGATTTGAGGGGAAAGGCCATTAATTGCCATTTGTTGTCATATGATCATGTACCTCTTTTTCAGGATTGCTGCTTGTTTGTGGCAGCAGCAGCTGCCCACTGAGCTCCTTTCCTGAGAAGTGGGTCCCCCACAATCAGTGTTTATGGCTGGGTTCTAGGGGATGCGAACAGGAACCAGGGGTCCTCGAGGGTGCACAGCCAGGCAGGCTTATGTTCCCAGTTTCCCAGTCTGGAGGGTAATTTACGAAGGGGACCAGGAGTGGGAAGAGCTGCAACCCTGCATCGGTGGCTTTCGATATGGCTGTTAATATAGCGGGTTTTTTAGGGTGGCTCAGTGGGTTAAGCCTCTGCCTTCGGCTCAGGTCATGATCTCAGGGTCCTGGGATTGAGTCTCGCATCGGGCTCTCTGCTTGGCAGGGAGCCTGCTTCCTCCTCTCTCTCTCTCTGCCTGCCTCTCTGCCTACTTGTGATTTCTCTCTGTCAAATAAATAAATAAAATCTTAAAAGAAAATAGTGGATTTTTAAAAAGAGGATTTTTGCTCCTATCACTATACACTTATTTGCTGCTTCTTGGAATGAAGAAATGTTTGTATGCACAGCCTTAAAAGCATGCACATACTTTGACCCTCAAATTTCCTCTTCTAGGAATTCTTTCTATACACTTTATTTGCTGAAGGGGAACATTAAATTAGTTTTAAGAATTAAAAGGTGGTTGGGGCGCCTGGATGGCTCAGTCAGTGAAACTTCTGCCTTTAGCTCAGGTCATGATCTCAGGGTCCTGGGATCGAGTCCTGCATCAGGCTCCCTGCTCAGTGGGGAGTCTGCTTCTCCCTCTCCCTCTGAACCCACTAACTAATGGGCAGTCAGTGGACAGGAATAACCCTGATGACCCCCTGGGTTCATTTTCTTCCCTACAAATATTGGCGATTTGATATCATTCTTGCATTTACAGTTAAATCTTCCCACTTAATGTCTAATTTTCTAATGCTATAAAGTTTAGTTTGGTGCTCTCTGAAAGGGAGCGTCCCATTCTCAAATCCATCAAAAACGTACGGTGGGCGGTTCCAAGTTCTTCTTTAGAAGTGACATGTCGGATTTAATGCTTCAATCACCGAGAGGGAGCGCCTGAGTCTGTTCTTCTGATCCATGACCTGAGTCATGCTTTGAGTGCGATGCCTTCCAGGTCATGACAAAGTGGTTTCTCTGTCGGCACGAGCTCACACAAGATGCTCGTGAGGCTGATGGCAATAAACTGACTTTCAATAAGCAATTTCTAAACTCCTTTGTCCCCAGTAATTTCCATCCCACTCGCATGGAATGGATTCTTCTCTCTACATGTTCAGGGATCAGCAGTGTTGAAATGGAAGTACGACTTATTTCTGTCAATCTGTGGTCCTTACCAAGTCACACTCCATGCTATTGCCACAATCTAGGACCTGTAAATCTGCAATCATTCCACACGCCATGGATTACAGTGCCAACACAATTACAGGCAGCCCTGAAGAATGTGGAAATGCAGCTGGAATCAGGAAGGATGTTCGGGCACTGGTGCTACAGGTAAGGGCAAAACTCCCCACTGCGCTGGAGACATTATGCATACTGGCCAACCAAGGCTTTAGGTTCGTTTGATATTTTTAATACAACAGAACTTGTGAGGAATTTAAGATTTAATTTTAATTTAACTTTAAGATTAATCTATAGAATTATATTAACCTCAAAGCCTCCATAATGAGTATGCGCTGTCATTAAAATTTCTTTGTTTTTATAAATTTGATTCACAGTTTTTTGCAGGGAAAGTCATGCCAAAATTGTCCCAGTTATTCCAATTATTCCAAGCTATGATCATGGTATCCGATTAGTGGATTATGGTTCATTAGTGAATTGTAAACACAGAAATGTGAGGACGTGATGAACAAGAAATAACAATGCTCATCCCCTGGCAAAGGTGAGAGAGGAGGGGTTGGGGAAGACACCAGCCCCTCTGTTGGCAGGAGGACCACTCATGGTACATCTGTTTTTGGGGAGGCAACTTCACCTACCGGATGACTTAATTCCACAATGACAATAATCATACAAAGCACCTTCCGTTTTGTAACAGATTATCATAAAAAATGGCATCAATTTAAAACATTAGCCTGATTTCAGAAATGTGAAAACACATAAAAATGTGCTTCTTGGAATGAAGAAATGTTCGTATGCACAGCCTTAAAAGCAGGCACATACTTTGACCCTCAAATTTCCTCTTCTAGGAATTCTTTCTAGAAAGAAATATGAAATGTCACAAAATTCGGCCCCAGGAAGAGTATCACCATTCTGTAGGATAAATACTTCCATGAACCACGGCACTGCCTCTGGAATGGATGTCACGTCACCGGGAAGCAGGGTGTGCTGGAGAAATGCAGATGTTTGCGACGCATAGTCAAAGGCAAAAACTGCTGACATAGCACATCCACAGGAACCCCTTTCAGTTAAAACACTGTGTGTGTGTGTGTGTGTGTGTGTGTGTGTGTGTGTGTTTGTGTGTATGTAAAGAACATCCAAGAAGCTTTGCAGCAATGAGTCAAAAATCCCACCTCTAACCGCACGGGGTTAGGATTGCTTTCTTCTTTTCCCCCCCTTTAGTCTTTCTATAATTATCTGACATGTTATGATGAGCAACACACTGCTTTTGTGATACTGGAGATCCTTCCGTTTTCATTTGACAAAGGTATTTTGGATGAGTTCATGGGGTGGGTTCATGGACCAACATTGCTGAGGGCTGATGAGCACAGATGCACTCCCCTGGCAGAGGGTCAGCGGCAGTGTGGACGCAAGCATATTGAACAACAGGAAGGATCTGAAGCCGGGGGACAGAGCTGTGCATGTGCTGTTGGCATAAATGACTGCAGGGTCCTTTTTTATTTTTGTACCCATGTCATATCATCACATCACTTGAGTCATCATCCATGGAGGTCAAAAAAGCATCCAGAGGCATAATTCACAATGACAACTCCTCCTTGCTTTATTGAAATCTAGTATTAGGAAATAGCTAAGGAAATCCTATCCAAAATGGAGAGGCCCATTTACATACTATTCCCACAACAGCTCATATGCATCCAGCAAGTCTTGTGGATGCTGTATTGGAAACGTCAATTTTTCAACCACTGTGGTTGTGTGGTTGAGAATGGCCTTCAATACTACAAGCATTTTGGACAGAAAATCTCTCAGACGATTAGACCATTATGTGTTCTCTCACGTGCCAGGTTATAATGGCCATATGGCTCCCGGAGTGGGATCTTCAAGAATAAATTGCTAAGTGGCACGCAACACGCTAATAAATACATCCGAGCGGGGAAGGACCCAGTCTTTTCTGCCTGGCACCTTCCCGGGAGCAGAGACGGTGACTTTCATACTGAGAGCACTTCGCAGTTCAAAGGGAAGTTGTGTGCTTGCTGGATATTTTTAGATTGCCAGAAGGTTCAATGGAATCACATAAGGCCATCACTATAAAAATGAAAGCAAGCCCCAATCTTGGGTTGATACATTGCAATAAACAGCGAACCGGGGAACAAGAATTTAAAACCCTATTGAAACCACGTGTTGCAAAACCAGTTCTCTCTCCCAGTCTGACCCGCGTTAGTCTCCCCTCTGCACACCAGCTTCCAGACAGAGGCGCACCTTCCCCGCCGCAGTTCGCCTTCTCCTTTACCACCAAGTTTCTTGCCGTGGCCTCCGATCAACCGAATCGCTATGTCTCTGTATAGATCTGAGCGGCAGATCCGTTCTCATAAAATGTTTACTCTTGCCTGGCTTTTCAGCTGAGAAGCAGAACTGTAAAACATTTCAGCAAGTACTGAAACAGGAAGCTTACAGCCTTAGACTATAATGAACGGAAGTGCTGAGCTGGGCACCAGTGGTCTTTTCTGTTCCTGCGTCAGGATGAAGAAGATCCTGGGTGTCGGCCCGGAGCCCCGTGCACCTGCTGGGTCAGCAGCTTGGCGCTTTATGTGCCCGCTGCCCTTGAAGAGGTGGGTGGAGAAGACTCCCGGTACTGGGAATGGCAAGGGTCTGCGGCAGGCACGTGGGCAGGGAATCTGAGAGTGAGTGTGAGTGGGTGTGGGACTATCAGTGAGTGTGTCTTGCTTGGGCGCAGTGTGTGCATTTGCATGGATACACGGCTGCCCCAAAGGCTCGTGTAAGGAGCATAGGCCACGTGGCCGCTGGTGGCCCTGGTCCCCGAGGAGGTGGCCTGCCGCGTCCCCTCTGGGCCAGTGTCTGGGAGGGGTGGGTGGAGGCGCTGCTACTCTGAGCTTGGCTTTCACCGGTAAGACTGGGTTCTTGGTCAGCCCTGTTTGGGCCTGGAGGAGGCACATCGGATTCTCGCGCTGCGAGCAGCTGTGCCTTGCCTTTCCGTGAGACCAGGTTTCCCAGGACCAATTGTAACGGGGCTGCAGGCTGGCGCTTTCAAGCCTGCACCGAGCTGGTGGCTGCCTAAGGCCGTGCTCCTGGGCCGATGCTCCGAGCCCAGGATTCGAGCTGGCCAGGCGCTGGGCAGCAGGGTGGGAAGAGTGTGTGGTTTCCTATACTCTGCTCTCTGGCTCTCGTCGGGACCAGACGACTGGGGGAGGTACCCGCGCATGGGAGGGCCGGGAGGAGGCGGCCTTGGTCATTGTGAAGACCAGGAAGACATGCCCTTTGAACAACACAACATCTCGCTGCACGAACATGGTCTGCAGAGGATCTAGATGCCGAAAGCCCTAAGTACAGAAAGTTAATCGAGAAGCAGATGGAGGTTTCATCCTCAGAAGGACTGGAG
Source organism: Mellivora capensis (assembly GCA_004024625.1). Lineage (NCBI taxonomy): Eukaryota > Metazoa > Chordata > Mammalia > Carnivora > Mustelidae > Mellivora > Mellivora capensis. The sequence goes on along the minus strand of PISX010030034.1, from coordinate 11,756 downwards.
ACTCCTCAGACCAGAACAAACGAAGCACCTTATGCCCCACTAAATGCCCCACTTGTAAGAACGACAGGAAGGGCCGCGGGATGGCTCGATGCAGGAAGCAAACTCTGGAGCCCAGCAGGTGGGGGTCTCTGCATCTGAAGTCACTTCCTCTCACGGAAAGAAGGCAGTGCACACACATCGCCTCCCCTCAGCTGATTGTATAAGTTAATACTGTAAGCACTAATATAAACCATTGCTGTTTTCCAAGGACACTTGTAAGCTCTCATTTCATTGTGAGGCAAGATTTATTACCTCGGTTTTGCTGATGAGACCCTAGAGACCCTCTTTCAGAGAGTCTGGGTACCATGGCGACAACCACAACCGAGAGGTGAGTGTAGGGGCTGTCGGCGAAAGCTTCATGTGAACTGGCTGGTGGCCTGGGAACTGCTCTGTTCCTTCCTTCCTTCCTTCCTTCCTTCCTTCCTTCCTTCCTTCCTTCCGTCATTTGTTCATTCATTCAATGCGTGCTCACTGTGTCACTCCTGTGTTGTACTGGAGATGGAATGTGACCACAGGTATGCTCTGTGTCTGCCTCATTCTCTTCCAGTCCACTGGGCTAGAACACTCGACACAGCACTCACACAATACACCAGGACTAGAGAATCTTAGGGTCAAGCTTTACTCTGGCTCCTGCGGAAACATCGGGAGGGTCAGGTTCTGAGGAGGCCCCAGGAGAGGATGGGGTCGTAGGGCAATGTTGCCCTTTACTTTTGGAAACCAGTTGCACCTCCTGCTTGGGAGCCTCCAAAGCAAGATCTGGAAGGTCTGTGCCAGACTCCTCGTCAAACACATTCTCTGTCCCACTGACAGGGCCCGGTCCTCCTCCTCTTCCCCTTTCTCTGCTTGAGTCCCCTTTCCAGGAGAAAGGCCACTAGAGATTCATATTGATATGTCATAGAAAAGGGAATGATGGTGTTAGCCATTCATCTGCACATCAAGACGGGTTCACTGAATGAGTCACCAAGGCTGGGGTGTGGCCAGCTGGGGATGGAGCCCGAGGTGGGGGTATTCGAGGGGGAGTTGCAGAGAAGGTGGGGACCAGGTGGGCTCAGGGAGGTGGGCTGGGGGCCTGGGAAACACTTGGCCAGTGGGGCTGGCAAGAAGGGGCTGGGGAAGGGAAGCCCACAGTAGAACCGGGCTGTGCCGGTCCCCATGTGGGCTGGCCACAGAGGGCAGTGGCTTTTCTGTCCACTGCACACCACATTAGGCCGAGGAGGGAGCCCTGTGGTCATTCCTGGGGACAAGGATAATGCCAGGCTAATGAGCTGCCCAATCACCCCAGCTCTGAGGAACACAATTCCAGAGTGTAATTTTTAATTAAAAGGCAAACTGCCCTGAGAAGGAAGGCATTTGCGCATGAAGCGGGCAGGTGGGGAGAGGCAGCCCCTCTCTCTCCTCCTCTCCTGCTGTCTTCAGAGGAGTCTGGGAAGAACTGATGAGGCAGAGGGAGGAAAAGGAGACAGAGCACAAAAGCAAGAGACAAGGAGAGGCAAAGGGAACTCCTTTGCAGTATTTTCCCCAGGGGCAGGTGGGGGGGACAAGTGAGGGCAGGGCGCTGTGAGATGTCCCTCTGCCGGGCACCCGTTCTTTGCCCCAAATGCCTCTCTGCAGCACACAATGTTCGTTTTGCTTCAGAATGCCATGGAAGTGGGTGGGTGGGGGCCTGGCAGTAGGCTCTGGATCTCTGTACAGTTAACAAAAGAGCTTTCTCTCCAGAACTCTCCCCAGAACGTCATAGCCAGGCACCCAGGGTGAGCACGCTTCTCCACGAGGCGGGGACTGCCTGGCCCACCACTGTCAGGGTTCTGTCTCTGGGAGGGTGTAGGTAGCTGCTCTACCTTTCCCGAGATCCGCAGATTGTGTTCAAGTGCGCTGACTGCCCGACACAGTGCCGGGCGGCTGCCACAGCTTCTGCCCTGACACCCCGAAATGCAAAACAGGTCTCTGACACAGTCTCCAAACTCCTGTTTGTGGCAAATAAGCAGGTGTGAAAATCTTATTTAAAAGACTAGCTGTATAATTATATATTAACTTCTGGCTTTTCTGCTAAAAAGTCGAAGTCTGATATTTGGGGTTTTGCTGGCTGAATGGGCTCTCCTCCATATTTCCTACCTGCTCCGCCTGGCCTGAATATGATTTTTGTTACGGAGTGGGCAATCTTTTCCTGATCAAGTGCAAGGCGCAGCAGGTCTGAAGGGCCTCTCGCTGTCGCCCAGGAGGACGGTCTCTGTGCAGCAGGATCGCGGGGGAGCCCAGCTGCGCGGCCAGGCCTCTGGCGGCAGAGACTACAGGATGCCTGGACTGTAAACGGGCAGGTTTCCATTCGGGATACTAACTCTTATCAGCCCACAGGCAATTAAGCTTGTTCTAAAAAGGACTTGGCACGTGAGCAATTTGCTTTCTTCTACCTAAACATAGCTGGCAGCTTGTCCGAGGGAGGCACGCAGAGCCCACCGTGGTGCGGAGGCACGAAGTCCCTGTCACCAAGTCACCTGTTTCCTACATCACGGCAGGCACAGCAACGCTTACTCTGAATGAGCAGCAGCCCCAGCTCCATGGCAGGGGAAGCTCTGGGGTCCAACTGCCGGACCTGCGGCGCGCGGGAGACCTCGGGAGGGACACGGCTACGCAACTCAGCAGGACGAGGCCTGAAGGGGACCCCAAACGGCCATGCTAATAGGAGGCCTGCTCGGCACCCGGAGAATCTTCCCGAATCCTCACTGAAATCGTGCGCGGAGGTAGGCTCACTCATTTTCTTCTTCAACTCATTTTCCCGGTGTGGGGAATGGAGGCTCAGAGATTTGGGGACCTTTGAAGAGCTACAGCTTTGACTCACGGCGGGTTTGAGAGACTCGGGGGCAGTGAGCGTGATGACGGTGCTACCAGGTCCTGGGCTGTGACCGGGCAGCCCGCGTGAACTCACGCAGGGGGTCCTCAAAGCTTGTTCTCTCCAGCTGCAGGCGAGGACTCTTGAGACCCTGGGGCTGTGTGGGTGATTCTTCACCCCCACCCCTCACTTGCTCCTTCAGGAGATGCTGCTTCCCCCGGGCTCAAAGCCACGGTCACTCTTGCCCGAGGCTGTGATAGTCCCCTGGCCCTGTTAGGCACAGACCCAGGCCGCAGCCAGAGCAGCTTCTCTTCAAACGTCGTCTGACCCACCACTTCTGCTCAAACCCTGCATTCCTCTCGGTAACAGCCGAACAGCCTTAGCCGGTGCCCCAGCCCGTTTCCCTTCTCCCTGCGTTGTCTACTTGCGCCACATTGCCCTTCTTGCTATTCTAGAGGATTCCACGGGCTTTGGCCTGGCTGTTCCCTTGGCTTGGATGCCCTAGAACCCTCGGTCCCCTTGGTTAAATCCTCCCCTGTCCTATCTTTGCTCAGATCGTACCTCCTCAGTGAAGTTCACTCTGATCACCCGACTCCGTGCTGAAACCACCTTTTCCACCTTCCCAACCCAGGTGTCGCCGGCCCCTTTCCCCATATCCCACCATTTCCCTTCCTATAGGAAGAGAGAAAAAAGAAATTAGATCTGGCTCTTACAGAAAAAGTTTGCCAATGCTACTCTAACATCTGGATAATTTAATAATTTATTGAGCTTATTGTTCTTGGACGGAGTCTCCTGAAGAACGTTAACTCCCGAGGGCAACGATCTTTGTTTATTTTGATCACTGATGTGTCCCCAATACCTAGAGCACAGATGGCCCCCGATACACATTTGCGTACGCGTGAATGAGGCCGGAGTCATTAAACACTCACCCGCAGTCACTCTGGTGACCAGCCAGCAGCTCTCGGTGTCCCAATTCAAAACCAGACACACCGACACAAATTGAAACCTGCTCTTCCATCGGCCCCTCCCTCTCTAGCCCCCCCCCCTCCCCCGCCACTGCCTGGCACCTCGCGAGGGAGGGGCTTTCCTCAGTAGCTCATAACCATCGACAGGAAAAAGTACGTGCTGCCTGCTAGTGTTCTCAATCCCATAAGAAGCATAAGCAAGAAAGAACCAGCCATATTTCCAACTAGAAGGCAGAGAAACTGCTTCTAGACCAGGGCTGGAGACGGAGAGCTCCTCTCAGCGTCTGGCTGGAAAGAGTCAAGGCTTCACACGGTCTGGATCTCTGTTTTTGTGTCCTGACTACTCTGATGGGTCCACGCGGTCATCATATGCAACCACACCCATCCCTCCTGCCAGGGGCCTTTCCTCTTTGAGGAGCTCCCTGCCTGGAGGTCCAGCAGGCTCTGAAAGTGGAGGACTGAAGGCTTTGCAGAGAGGTCAGGACAGAAGCTTTGGTGTGGGAAGGCATCTGCATGGAAGCAGTTAATGTTTCGGGATAAGGTGAGCAAGGAAGGGATGGAGGAAGACGGAAGGGGCGGGATAGGGGGTCAAGCAAGAAGAATGAGGTGTGGTTCACTCCTTCTGAGCCTAGAGGGCAGACAGCCCATTGCTCTTTGTAAAACCCTGGTCTAGAGCAAGGCTAGGACTTGCCTGTGAGTCCAGTTTGGTTTTTGATGCCTACAAGCCATCTAATGACTTTACGGCCATACCTCACTTATCTCTGACTTAAAGTGTGTACATTTACCTCCCACACAACTCTGAGAAAGAGATCTGTGTCTTACAAGGAGGAAGAGACTAGGAGCCCGTTTGTTACTTCCCAGGCTCTGGGCTGGGGATCACATATCTCCCGTCTCCTGTAATCATAACCACCCTACAAGTCAGACATTTTTACAGATATGAAAACTCAGGTTAAATAGCTTTCCCAACATGGTGTTAGAGATTTGGGTTGTCTGTTACTCATCCCGTGACTCTCTTGTTGCTAACCCCTAGGTAGAGGGAACCAAACTGGTCAAACATAGAGGCTTTGGTAAAACAACAGTGTACAGCAAGTCCCCAAGGACAGGGCCCCAGGCAAAGTTGAGCTGGGGGAATGGACACAGACCCACTTTCCAAACCAAGCCTGGACTTGCTTTAGACCTGGAGTCGGTGACTCTCCTCCATGTCAGTGACCTAGGGAACTGTAGATCTGCCTCACTTGGTTCCTCAGGGGGATTTGGACCCCATGAGTCTGAGCCCCTGGGCTGTGCTTTCTCTCTGCCTGCCCCGTGGTTGCCAGCTTGACACATCGAAGTGTGACCCCTCTACAGCCAGCCCGGTGCTTCCTCTCTGGACTTGATGCTTCTACCGGAAATGTCCAGGATAAGCTGCATGTCAAGCTGAAAACACCATCGTTTTGCAACAGGCACCATTGCATATCAATAAAAATATTTAAAGAACAAAGTTACAGAAAGGGAAAATACGCTTTGGAAATATTAATATGTAATGAGCTAGACAAATAGTGTGTTTGGAGCCGTCTCTGCCAATCTGTTTAATCAACGTAGAGGAGAAAAACAGGTGACTCAAGCCAACATTTTTACTTGGCACTTGAACGAAATCACTTGGAGCAGTTCTGATGAGCCTATTTTTATGGGAAAAGATCACAACAATTTTGGAAGAGAAAAGAGCAATCTTCACACCAGAAAGTGAATTTGTCTGTGTTCATGTATCTGTCTCTACAGGGTTTGATTTTTGCTTTGCACTCTGGTGTTGGCTCCCTGACATCAAAACACTGGGCATTATTTTGGGGGTTGTACACAGCTAAGCGAGCATGGTAGCTTTTCTTAGTAAACAGATGTTACCACCCTCAACCAGTAGGTGTCACTGTTCACTTGCCATAAACCCAGCAAGCCAAGCAATTGCTTCAGCTAAAATAACAAGCATGTTTTCTGGAAATAAAATAACCAGTAAGTACTGGGAAAGGATTATTTTCTTTCACAGGTGTCTCCAAATCAAAGCTGAAGTGTGAACAATTCACTCTTTCTATGGCCTCCCATGTAGTATTTGCTTCTAGAACTTTAGCGCCCTTGTAAGAATTCCTTCTAACCCCTATCTGTGGCTCAGAATCTAACTTCCTGACCCTATAAGCATTTGGTGATGGATTTTGCTTATAAAGTACATTGGCATTTGCAGATATAGGCAATGGAATGTTCTAGTAATTCAGCCCAAGCCGGACAATGATGCCTCCCGCTGCCTGGATAAAAATACACAAATCACGGATACTTAAAAAAGTAAAACATCATTAAAGCAAGTCTCTAAAAATACGTTGAATGCAAACACATCATTTTCACCAAGGATATAGGACTGTATATTCACATAGTAACTGCTCAACAAATGCGTATATGTAATGAAAATGACGGCATCGATCCCTTTGGAGCATCATGCATCAGACGGGGAGTTAATGTGTTTGCAGACCTATCTCACTTATCTCCCTTCTGCCATATGCCCATTTTAAATATGGTGAAACGGAGGCTTGAGAAGGACGGGACGTCCTGAGCCACGCTGGTAGGCAGGGATTGACCTTGGGCTGACCCGGATGACGTCAACCCCAGAGCCCGAGTTCCTCTCACCCCCACACAGATGACCTCTCCTCTGACTTTTGTAAGGAAAAGAACTTGATTCAGTTTGCACCCAAACCAGGAAACTGCGAAGTGGACCCGAGTTCTGGTTCTAGCTCCTGCACTTAGGCTGCCCCTGCCCTGGGGGGTTTGCTCCCCCTTCCCTGAATTCCACCGACTCCAGCGTCACCTGGGAGAGCGGTGCCTACCAGCGGGACTGCTCTAGGGATTAGAAATGAGGTTGGGGGAGCCAGGTGGTGGGTATTAAGGAGGGCACGCGCATTGCATGGAGCACTGGGTGTGGTGCAAGACTATGAATTCTGTTACGCTGAAAAGAAATTAAAAAAAAAAAAAAAAGAAATGATGTGTTTCAAAAAGTTCCTAGCACAGAGCCTGGCCTCTCAGAGACAGGATGCATTTTAAAATGAAGTCGGTAATATTCATTGTATATATGGACTAATCTTTATCCATTCATCTGTTGAAGGGCATTTTGGCTCTTTCCACAGTTTGGCAATTGTGGACATTGCTGCTATGGACGTGGGGTGCACATGCCCCTTCTTTTCACTATGCCAGTATCTTTGGGGTAAATACCTAGTATTTATTCAGCCATCAGAAAGGATGAACACCCACCATTCGCATCGGCCTGGATGGAACTGGAGGGGATTATGCTGAGCGAAGTAAGTCAAGCAGAGGAAGACAGTTATCATATGGCTTCATTTATATGTGGAACATAAGGAATAGCACAGAGGACATGAGGAGAAAGGAGGGAAAAATGAAGGGGGCAAAAGAAGAGGGGGAGAAGAACCATGAGGCACTATGGACTCTGGGAAACAAACTGAGGGTTTCAGAGGGTAGGGGGGTGGGGGCTGGGTGAGCCCAGGGATGGGCATTAAGGAGGGCACGGATTGCTTGGAGCTCTGGGAGTTATACACAAACAACAAATCATGGAACACTACATCAAAAACTAATGATGTCCTGTACGGTGACTAACATGACATAATAGAATTTAAAAAATAAAGTCGGTAAATAAGTGATACTAGGTGTGCAGCAGACAGCCTTCTCTCAAATGTATAGTGAGAAGCTGGTGTTCGTCTCCAGCAGTTCTCAAAGATGGAAACGTTCAGCTTCCACCACTGACACTAAGGAGCATTTAGGGAAACCTTCACCATTTGATGACCATGTGTGTTTGAGTCTGTGAAGACCTAAGGGGCTTTTAGAAATCTGAAGTTTTGGGCAGAAAAGAGATAGAAAAAATGACCTTCCCTTGGAAAGTGTGGGTGGCTTAGCAATATTAGTCTAAGTCCAAAGAGCAGAGAGGAGACTCTATGCACCACCAAGGAACGTGACCACAGAAGAGCCTGGAAGGGAAAAGAGCTTTACCCCTGCACTAAACCAAGAGGACAGCTATCATTGTTGCACACTGTGCTACCTGCTTTATGCACATTTCTTTTAACCTTCACATTTCTATAAAGGTAGCTAAAGAAGCACCTCTATGTGTGGATAGATTAGTTTCTGGAAAGTTCTAAGGGTGCTTTGTTTACATATTTAAAGTCACAGTATACAAATTACTACAAATGTCAATTGTTGGTGCTAGGCAGAGCTGATGGGGCTTTTGATATGGTGAGTGGTTTTATTTTTGAAATTAATATCTTGATTTTACAAAAGAGGGAACTAAAACTCAGAGAGATTAAGCAGCATGGCCATGGTAACGTAACTGAAGAGAGAATGTGAACCCAGATACGTTGATATGCTAGGTTTTATGTTTTTGTTTTTTTTTAAAATTTTGCCACATTAAATAATGTGCTATAGAATTCATGATTTTCTTTAACACTAGAGTTATAAATCCACTCACTGAAACTCTCACTTTTCTGAAATTTGTTTTCCCTGCTAACTTTAATTTTATACCCGAGACCTTGAAGACAGGAAGAACCAAAGGTTCTTCATGGGGAAGAACATACACTGAGAACAGGAGGTCTCCTTTTCCTGGTGCTTTTGGGTGATGGTAGAAGATAACCTGGAGTTCGTCTGGATGAGCCTTTATGCCCTGCAGCTCCGGGGAAGCCAGGGGCCTCCTGTACCACAGCCAGGAGGAGTCCAGGCATTACTTCTTGCTATTTTGAATGAACACGTGTGTTGGGCACTTAGGTATTATTTCAAACGTACTAACTTTTCAGCATATATGGAGGTACTCAGGATACCCTGAATAGCACAAATCAGTCCTTTCTAAACAATTAACTAGGGCGCCTGGGTGGCTCAGTCAGTTAAGCGTCTGCCTTTGGCTCAGGTCATGATCCCAGGGTCCTGGGATCGAGCCCCACGTCGGGTTCCCGGCTCAGCGCGGAGCCTGCTTCTCCCTCTCCCTCTGCCCCCACTTGTGTTCCCTCTCTCGCTGTCTCTCTCTCTGTCAAATAAATAAATAAAATCTTTTAAAAAGCCATCAACAAAAATACCCCCACAAAGAACAAAAACCAATTAACTAGTAGGTGCAGAATTTCCTTCCAAAAGTCGCAGAGAAGTGGTCAGGAGGGAATGGAGTATTGGCAGTTATGCCCGGGGTTGAACGACTTGCTGGGTTGTAACCGATGCCCTGAGCCCAGGCAGCGACGGCAATTAATCACTAAAAATTAAGAAGGCTCAGCATGGGGGGTGCTTAAAGAATATGTCGTAACTTCCACCAATGACATTCTTTTTTCCCTGTAGAGGGAGGCAGGAGGCCCCTAACACCCAAGACAGAGATAGACCAGAACATTAAATTTACCTCATGGTCCTGTTTCCATCCCTGGTTGTTGCATACTGTTCTAAAGGGACCACATTAGATATTCGGGGAGAAATTAAAGCATAAAGTTAGCAGAAGACCTTACACAGGGTCTACACGGAACAAACCACGTAAGGAGTAAAGAAGTGAAAATTTTAAGTGCATTTCTTGAAATTATAGACGATCTGGTTTATTCTGTATACAGTATAGGCAGAGATCTAATACCAGTGGTGTTGAAAAGATTCTTCTCATATTCTCAGTCGGCAGAGTGGTTATGATGTGGGACAAAGACTTTAGAATTTAGGGAACTTGAAAAGTACAGAATTTTGAAAAAGAGGAGCAACTTTGACTCTTTTGGACTTTCCATATAGGGTTTCTGTTAAAAGATCATCTCTAGAAAAACATAGACAGTAAAGGAAAATATTTTTCAGGTTTTATTCCAAAGACTAGTTGAGATAACTGGTGGGGGATCCACGTCGAAGACACTAACCAACGATTCCATCTTAGTTCACCAGTTGAAGGCAAAACAACAATCCAAGCCAAACAAACAAAAAGCCAAGAGAACAAAAATAAAAATAAAATCCCAAGGAAAGTAACCTTATGTCCTTCTCCTCTCTTTCTTTGATGAATGCCTATATTCCTCTATATGCCTTTTTCTGTTTATTCTCCATTGTCGTTTCTTTACTATTCTCCTTTGCTCTATACTGAGAAAACTATGGAAAAGGAAGAATTGAAGAATGAAGAAAGGAAGGGAGGGAGGGTGGGAGGAAGAGGAAAAAATGTCCAGTAGGCAAATGACATATATATTTTTAAAGATTTTATTTATTTATTTGACAGAGAGATAGCACAAGGAGGCAGAGGGGTAGGTGGAGGGAGAGGGAGAAGCAGGCTCTCTGCTGAGCAGGGAGCCTGATGTGGGGCTCGATCCCAGGACCCTGGGATCATGACCTAAGCTGAAGGCAGCAGCTTAACCGACCGAGCCCCCCAGGTGCCCCGAATGACATATATTTTTAAAGCTACTTCCAGGCTGGCACCTTCCAGACGAGAAGTCATGTGCTGGCCTTGCATTCCAGACGCCCACAAATCAGCAGGGACGACGTCAATGACCGCGATGCCAGCGACAGCCCCTTCTGGAGCAGCCGACGTCGACTGCCACATCACTCACGGCACGCGGACCACAATGTGAGACAAGCCGGGCATGCCTTCAGACATTTTATTTGTGGCTTTTAGAAAGCATTTACATTTCCAATAAATCCACTCCCGTCTCCGCATCGTGCTAGGTGAGGGATGCTCCGGCAACGGGGGGCCTTGCTCCATCAAGAGCACTGGCGCTCTCAGAACAGACCTGACAGGGGCAATGGGTTTGGGGATATCTGCTTCCTCAATCTATGACCCCCTCGCGTGGGTTTGGTCTGACGTCCTCATCTGAGAAAAACCCGCCCCCCAAATGAACAGTGGGGCATTCGAGTCCGTTTTTCTTCTCTGGAATCTGAAGGGTTATCATCCTGCGTTTACCTCGCCTGCCCGTGTACCAAGCGGATAACGGCTGATGGATATTTTGTAACTTTCAGCTTCGGCGGGAGTAACAGGGAGGTGAGCGCTGCGATTCAGTTACGCCTTGTAACCCTCTGAATCTTATCTGGGAAACCTTGTCCACTTATCCATGCATGAAGCACACTTATTTGGGTTCAGAACAGTCTGCGTCTGTCAAGCTCCGGCATGTGGATGAAAAAGCACATCTTAAAATCCCTTGATCGGGGGCTAGTGACAAGCAAAACATTTGCAGGTTTAGATTCCTCGCCAGTCCTGGGCTGGATTCATGAAGTTTGCTGGTCTCAGGTTAAAGCTGCCTCTTCGGAGAGGGCTTCTCTGAGCTCCCTCATGAGAGCACCCTCCCTGTCCCCCCGCCACCCCACCAATCTCATCCCTTGTCACTTGTCACCACTTGTCACCACCGTGAGTCTGGAGGAAGGCCTGGGCTTTGGGTGTTATTATTGTGTATCTACTGACTAGAAAAGCACCCGATACAGGCAGTGCTGAGTAAATATCAGTTGAATGAATGGATGAATACAATTTTTATTATTAAATTTCTGTTTTTTTCTAATGATATGCTGGCTAACTGAACTAAGTAAGTAAGTAACTAACTAAATCTATTTTTTTAATTTTTTAATTTTTTAATTTTTTTTATAAACATATTTTTATCCCCAGGGGTACATGTCTGTGAATCGCCAGGTTTACACACTTCACAGCACTAACCATAGCACATACCCTCCCCAATGTCCATTACCCCACCCCCCTTTCCCGACCCCCTCCCCCCAGCAACCCTCAGTTTGTTTCGTGAGATTAAGAGTCACTTATGGTTTGTCTCCCTCCCAATCCCATCTTGTTTCTTTTCTTCTTTTTCTGCCCCCCTAGTCCCCCATGTTGCATCTCCACTTCCTCATATCAGGGAGATCATATGATAGTTGTCTTTCTCTGATTGACTTATTTCACTAAGCATGATACCCTCTAGTTCCATCCACGTCGTTGCGAATGG